>CM053029.1:340373799-340597984 GCA_028564925.1 Lithobates sylvaticus | reverse complement strand
GCTACATCACCAACCTTATCTCAAAATACCAACCAAACCATTCTCTTCACCTTTCCCAAGACCTCCTGCACTTCTAGCTTGATATATCCTTCCCTGCTCACATCCCATCCTTTGAAAATCCTTTGATCCCTAAAAACCCATCTCTTCAGAGAGGCCTTTCCTGCCTTTAACTAAAAATCTGTACTTGTAAGCTCTAACAAGCAGTAGACATGTGCAAAAGAAAAAAATTAGTTTTGTTTCGTTTTAATTCGTTAATTAATTAATTTCGTTTAGTTAGATTTGTTAAATTCGTTAAATTCGTTTTCGGATTTCGTTTAGTTTTCGACCGAATTCGAAAATCGGTCGCATTCGAAAATATTTCAGCCGAATTCGAAAATATTTCAACCGCATTTGAAACTATTTCAACTGGATTCGAAAATATTTTGCGACCCGACTTTGGGTCCACGTATCTCGTGGTTACTTGGTTTGCAAACACAGTAGAACTAGCACTACAACATCTCCAAATTTGGGGTTTCTATCACCAAGTAACCACGAGATACGTGGACCCAAAGTCGGTCGCAAAATATTTTCGAATCTGGTTGAAATAGTTTCAAATGCGGTTGAAATAATTTTGAATCATGTTGATACTATTTCAAGCGGATTCGAAAATATTTTGTGACCCGACTTTGAAAAAAAAAAATGAAATTGATTCTAAGGCCCCTTTCACACTGGGGCGGTTTGCAAGCGCTATTGCGCTAAGAATAGCGCCTGCAAACCGACCCGAAACAGCTGTTGCTGTTCCTTCAGTGTGAAAGCCCGAGGGCTTTCACACTGAAGCGGTGCGCTTGCAGGACGCTCAAAAATGTCCTGCAAGCCGCATCTTTGGCTCGCTATAGGAGCGGTATATTTACCGCTCCTATAGCGCCCGGTCCCATTGAAAAACAATGGGGGAGCGCGCCGAACCCGCCCGCAAAACGCCGCTATAGCGGCGGTTTGCGGGCGGTATTGACCCTTTTTCGGCCGCTCGCGGGGGGTAAAAACACCCCGCGAGCGGCCGCAATGCGCCGCTAAAACGCCGGTAAAGCGGCGCTAAATATAGCGCCGCTTTACCGCCAGCGCCCCCACCGCTCCAGTGTGAAAGTAGCCTAACAGTCTGCAGGAGATCTGCAAAAAAAAAAAAAAGAAGTGAAATGGCTGTTAATAGTCTAAAGGAGATCTGCTAAAAATTAGCATCTATTTCATTTTTTTTGCAGATCTCCTGCAGACTATTAGTATCTATTTTGTTTTCTCACCAGATCTCCTGCAGACTATTAGCATCTATTTCTTTTTTTAGCCGATCTCCTGTAGACTATTAACAGCCATTTCACTTCTTTTTTTTGCAGATCTCCTGCAGACTGTTAGAATCAATTTCATTTTTTTTTTTTTTTTTTGCAGAGTACTATTTATTTCCATTAGATCTCCTGCAGTATATTAACATCTATTTCATTTTTTTTGCACATCTCCTGCAGACTATTAGCATCTATTTCATTTTTCTTTTCTTTTTCTTTTTTTGAATTAGAGCAGCCATTTCCTTTATTTCAGCAGATCTCCTGCAAACTATTAGCATCTATTTCATTTTCTCATCAGATCTGCAGACTAGAACTATAAGCATCTATTTATTTATTTATTTTTTGCTGGTCTCCTGCAAACTATTAGCAGCCATTTCCCTGTGTATAGAGATATAAGCGGTGCTGATGTCTCTCTTGTTGTCTCTTCCTCAAACCGTTCCTCCATTCATAAATTAAATAGATGCTAATAGTCTGCAGGAGATATGCTGGAAATAATGGAAATGGATCGTAATCTGCAAAAAAAGAAAAAAAGAAAAAATGAAATAGCTATTAATAGACTACAGGAGATGTGCTACAATAATGTGAGGGGTATTAGTGAGTGTGGGGGGATGGATGGAGATGCTGAGCTCTGATTGGATGGTGTATGGAGGTGATTGTCTCTCTATAGATGGAGGAGGGGGGGGAGGTGATGACATCACACAGTATTTTATATATTTATAAAACCATCTTCCAAAATTCAAATTTCGTATAGAATGAATTCAAATTCGAATCGAAAAGATTATAATAGAATAGAAAATATTGGAAAGAATCGAATAGAAAAACAATAGAACAGAATAGAATAAAATACAATATATATATATATTATATTTTATTCTGTTCTATTGTTTTTCTAGTCTATTTTCTATTTATATTCTAATCTTTTCTAATTGGAATTCAAATTCATTCTATACGAAATTCGAGTGATGGAACATGGTTTTATATATATATATATATATATATATATATATATATATATATATATATATATATACATATATATATATATATATATATATATATATATATATATATATATAATTTTTTTTTTTTGATTTGTTCTATTGTTTTTTTTATGATATTGTTTTCTATTATTTTAGAATATTTTCTATTCAAATTCGATTTTATTCTATATGAAAATGCGAATTTTGGAAAATGGCTATTTATATTTATGTATATATATGTATATAAATATAACCATCTTCCGAAATTCTAATTTAGTATACAATGAATTCAAATTTGAATAGAAAAGTTTAAAATAGAAAAACAATAGAATATAATAAAATATATAATTTTATATATATATATATATATATATATATATATATATATTATATTTTATTCTATTCTGTTCTATTGTTTTTCTAGTCTATTTTCTATTTCTATTCTAATCTTTTCTATTAGAATTCAAATTCATTCTATATGAAATATTTATACATTTATGGTCTAGAGCCCTACGGACGACATGAGTAACGATGACACATAGGAACAACACAAAACTCCCCAACATGAAATAGACCTGAAAGTGTGCCTTGGTCTACCGTATGGTACACCAAAATAAGGGGGCATACCCTAGATAAAGAATGATAAGAAGTAGTTATGGAATAATGTGGAATGAGTATTCAGTCTGGGGTAAGAATACTTGGAAGAGGCTTTTTAAAAGGGGAGGGTGGGTGGGTATCACGCACAGGAAACCGACAAAGACCGGCGGCCTTTGGGCTGCTTAAATACCCTCCGGGCTCCTCCCATAACTTCAGGCCGGTACCCGGCCTTCCAATTTATGGTCTAGAGCCCTACGGACGACATGAGTAACGATGACACATAGGAACAACACAAAACTCACCAACATGAAATAGACCTGAAAGTGTGCCTTGGTCTACCGTATGGTACACCAAAATAAGGGGGCAAAAACCTTCAGGTAGGGGATAATTATTTATTAAAGGCAATGTCACTGAGTAAGTCGAGCAAAGGCCTGAGCCATCTCTAACTGTGGGTTAGGAATGTAGCGAGAGAAGCAGGCCGATTTCCACTGACCCAGTTTCTTGATCACGTGGTCCGGAACCCCCTGTCTTGAGGCCGTCGTGGCCGCCCCGATCCGGAATGAATGCCCGGAGTACTGGCTGGGGTCCAACTGAAGATTGCCGAGAAGGACCCGGACATGTTCCACGAACTGCGACGAGTTGAGGGGTTTTACCGGAAAGGGTAGAAGCGGACTGGACCCTGGGCGGTCGGATAGCAGTGCCGTCAGGCGGTTCAACACGGCAACTGGGCACCAGTTGTTGTGAGTCCTGTACAGATGAATATCTACTCCGGAACCTCGCTGCTGAGTTTTGGATGTCGCCAAGTGAAGGACGTAGTGATCCTGGTGGCGATAGAGATTACTTCTATGCAAGACTGGACCGGCTGGGTGGCTGCGAGTGAACTCGCTGGGCCGTAGAAACCCATAAAACGCCATGTGTATCGCAGCCTGCAGGACGATGCTGAGGAGGAGACCGAAAGGGGACCTATCCAGGATGTCAGACATCCCCTTGAAGATCTCCCCCGTGATAGGCAGCCGCTTCGGGCTGACTGGCGGCTGGTGTTTCTGAACTCCACGTAGTAGAGCCCTTACTGCGTGGCAGGAGAACACCGAAGGCCTCGCGGGGTCTTGAAGTGACAAGTAGTGCTGCACCCCGGCCGCGTACTGGCGTATCGTGCTGTGTGACAGTGCTAGGTGTGAATGGCAATAGGCGATGAACGCCATGACCTGCTTGAGGCTGGAAGACTCGCGAGGCCGCTGGGGCAGGAACTTGTTAAACGCCCTCCAGGCCGTCCGGTAGGCCCGACGGGTGTTGCGGGCGAGCGAGGCGTTGATGATGTTGGTAGCTGAGCGTAGATGTGGGGCTAGTCCAAGGTCAGTTGTGACCAATCCGGGATAGTGGCTGAATGATGGCAGGCTCCTGGCATCTGTTCAAAGAAAGAAATAAAGTTAAAACGGGAGAGTGCGTCCGCTGCTGAGTTAAACTTCCCTGGAATGAACGAGCAGTAAACATTGAACTGATGCTGTAGGGATAGCTGGACCAGTCTGCGGAGGAAGGACATGATGGGCCTGGACTTAGACCTGCCCTTGCTGATGATCTCGGCTGTGGCTTGATTGTCTGTCGAGAAAGCCACAGTCTGTCCAGACCAAAGGTGACCCCATAGGTGAGCGGCTGCTACAATAGGGAAGAGCTCAAAGAGGGCTGACGTAGTAGTGAAGCCCGGTGTGGCTAGTGCTTGAGGAGGCCAAGGGGCGGCGAACCACAAATGGCCAAAAATGGCGGCGCATCCTGTGGATGCCGCCGCGTCGGTCACCACCTGTGGTGACTGCGTGGACACGACTGGGATGAACAGGGACACACCGTTCCAATCACTAAGAAAGTGTTCCCACATGGCCAGATCTGCCCTGGCTGCAGAATCCAGCCTGATGACCTGGTCTGGGTCCTGAGTGTAGGACAGGAAGACCAGCAACCGGGACACGAAGGAGCGGCCCTGGGGGATGATCCTCACAGCAAAGTTCAGCATCCCGAGGAGAGACTGAAGTTGCTTCTGAGTACATCCCCCCACCCGGGTGAATTCTCGCAGAACCGTCCTGATACGGTCCAACTTATCTGCGGGAAGGCTGGCCTGCATGGCAAGCGTGTCAAGGTCGACGCCCAAGAACGTGATCTTGTGTGCCGGGCCGTCAACCTTGTGCTCCGCTATGGGGACGTTCAGATTGTCGAAAACCGTCCTCAACTTTCCAAGGTCCCCTGGGGGAGCCCCGGGCGGTTCTATCAGAAGGAAGTCATCCAAATAATGGATGACCTCGTGGCACTGTGCCTCATGGAGAAGGATCCACGCCAGGGTCTCCGCGAACTTGTCAAATAGCCAAGGACTACTCTTAGACCCGAAGGTCAATTTGGTCGCGAAATAATATCGCTCCCTCCACTTGATGCCGTGCCAGCACCACAGGGAAGAATGAATGGGCAGCAGCTTGAAGGCGTCGGATATGTCCGCCTTCGAGAGCCAAGCACCCACCCCTGCCCTGAGAATGGCCTGGATAGCCATGTCTACCGAAGCGTACTTCAGCGAGAACTCCTCGGAGGGGATGAGCGAGTTGAGACTGGGAACGACGGAAGAATGAGGCGCTGACAGATCATACACCAGACGTTTTTTATTTGAAAACTTTCCCTGCACAAGCCCGATAGGGCTAACCCTCCAGATGCTGAAGGGAGATTGACAGAACGGGCCTATCATGAAGTCCTGATCCAACTCCGTCTGCAAAAGGACGTCAATCGCTGGCTCATCTGTTGCTGCTGAGCGTAGGTTCGGACATTCGTGGGTGGAGTGGGGCAGGGTGATGAGCCCGGTATGAAACCCATCAGTGAAGCCTCGGATGAGGTAGCTGGCGAGTGACGGAGTGGGGTGTGAGGTCAAGTAAACACCGAGCCAAAGGACATTGACCCGGCTTAGTCATGGTTTCTTCTGTTTGACCTCACACAGGATCCTGGGGTGCGCCCTCTGGCATAGGGTGCAAACGTGCAAGAGCCGGCACTGGCTGAAATTGCAGGAGCCGTAATTAAAATTGTTGCAAATGGCGGCTCCCCCAACCATCCGCACCGGACGTCCCAACTTGTCCACCTTTTGCCCATGCGCCGGGGCCTGCTGAGCCTGGCTCGTGCTGGTAGAGGCCGTGCTAGCTATCGCATGGACAGAGGCTATGTTGGCACACCAGACCGTGGTGTGGGACGCTGACTGACAGACAGCGCATAGCGGGGAGCGAAGGCCTGCGAAGTGGCGGCAGAACAACTCCGTGTCCACTACGCTCCAGTCCGTTGCCAAATGAAACTGTGAGAATCTGGCTGCGGCTTTGGCCGAGAAGGACCGATGATAGTCGTAGAACGCTGAGCCACCGTATTTGTGGCCCAGGTCTACGATCAAATGGAGGTAGAGGTCCAGTTCCTCCCGTCTGCCGAGGGAGGCTGAGCACAGCACGTCTCTAAACATGCCGAAAGCGAGCGTGAACTCGGGCACCGTGAGCTTTCTGTTGAGCCTCGGATCCTTCGCTTTCAAGACCACCGAGACGTCCCCCCAGGTGTAGGCCTTGTTCTCGGCTAAGTCATGGACCGAGATCAAGAGTGAGGCCAGATTAACGTCTCTGCCCTCTAGAATGTCCTTCCTTACGCTGGGTGGCACCAGGTGGGAAGGGTGAACGGTAGTCGTGGCAAGCTCACTACCTGCGGCCGGTGCACTGATGGCTGGGACCACCGCAGGGTCCGGAACCGTGGCAGCCGGGCTGGCCTCTAGACGAGACACCCTGTCCTGGACCTCAACGATTGAGGAAGACAGGGAAGACACGAGGGTGTGTAGCTGAGCGACGGCGGCTGAAATCGATTCCAGAGACGCCTGCTGGCTGCTGGGGCTTGCTGCGGCCGGTGGTGGGAAGAGGAGCCTGAATAGCTCCGCCTTCCTGGCCGCGGACGAGAAGGGTATCCCTCTGCGTCTCAGCTCGGCGGACAGCCTGGGAATTGTCCATGCCCTAAGAGACTGGACACTGCCAGCCTCGGAGGCTGACGCCGGAGATAGCGGGGTGGTGAGGTCATCGCTGCCGACTGATGACATGGCGGCTGCCAAGACCTGTTACTTGGTAGACTGGTCACGTGTCTGCAGGCTGGGCCTATAAAAGGTGACAAGAAATGAGTTTGGACGTGTCACCTGTGATATACATACCTGCCACGAGAAAGCAGGAGCCCCCCGTGCCCCTGCGTTTTTTTTTTTTTTTTTTTTTTTACCTGCTGGAACTCTGATCAAGTTGGTGCAGGTGGACCTACTGAATCCGACTGACCTGAGAGAGTGTGAGAGAAAGTACCTATTTAAGAGCCTAAAACTGCTGCCGTCCAGAGCGACGGAACCCAACGTAGATGATAACAACAGGCGATAGTGACTTGAGTCGACTGCCGAGATCGCTGTGGGATCAAATGACAGATGACAACACGAATGACTGACTTGACATGTTGCCTTAACTGAATGAACTTCCCGTGACAGGGCCCGGCCCGTTCGTACCGTAAGGGGGTGACTGTGGGCCGGACTCTGGAGCACGTACAGAAATGAGGCAACCATGAAACGAGGCCAACTGCCTGGGTACGCTGAGGCCGAACTGTGACATCCAGCTGCCATCGGGTCCGACTCCAAGCTCCCCCTTTTTTTTTTTGTAGAAATGCGGCCGGCCTAGGGCACGCCGGCGCGAATTCGTACAGGCGGGTGACCAATTAACGCCGGGGCGTGGTAAGGTGACACAGAAATGATATAACATGACAAGGGCAAGAATCAAAGTTTTTTTGTTTTTTTTTTGCGACTCCGCCCCTGGCGCATGTATTGAAATGAGGCCGGGCCTAGGGCACGCCGACACGAATTAGTGCGGGGAAGTGACTGCATTCATGCCGGGCGTGGTAAGGTGACAGAAATGATATACCATGACAGGGGCAAGAATCAGGAATGTACGCAAACCAGTGATGCGATTCCGCCCTTGGCGCATGTATTGAAATGAGGCCGGGCCTAGGGCACGCCGACACGAATTAGTGCGAAGAAGTGACTGCATTCATGCCGGGCGTGGTAAGGTGACAGAAATGAGATACCATGACAGGGGCAAGAATCAGGAATGTACGCAAACCAGTGATGCGATTCCGCCCTTGGCGCATGTATTGAAATGAGGCCGGGCCTAGGGCACGCCGACACGAATTAGTGCAGGGAAGTGACTGCATTCATGCCGGGCGTGGTAAGGTGACAGAAATGATATACCATGACAGGGGCAAGAATCAGGAATGTACGCAACCAGTGATGCGATTCCGTCCTTGGCGCATGTATTGAAATGAGGCCGGCCTGGGGCACGCCGACCCGAATCAGTGCAGGGAAGTGACTGCATTCGTGCCGGGCGTGGTAAGGT
This sequence comes from Lithobates sylvaticus, assembly GCA_028564925.1. Classification (NCBI taxonomy): domain Eukaryota; kingdom Metazoa; phylum Chordata; class Amphibia; order Anura; family Ranidae; genus Lithobates; species Lithobates sylvaticus. The sequence continues at coordinate 340,589,698 of CM053029.1, read as the reverse complement.
GACAGAAATGATATACCATGACAGGGGCAAGAATCAGGAATGTACGCAGCCAGTGATGTGATTCCGCCCTTGGCGCATGTATCGAAATGAGGCCGGGTAGTCGTGCATCTGGATCGCCCCGATCAGAGCATGCATGGATGCGACCGGACCAGGATCGAAGCGATGGCATGAACGCCCTGTTTAACTGATGCGAAATGATTTAGCATGACCGAATGGCCTGATACGTTAGCCATGTTTGAAATGATGAAATGATTGTCATGCTAATACGTGAAATGTTTCGACACGGTCGAAGTGATTCGTACAACTAGTATGCCAACAGTGCTTCGGAATGTAAATAGCGATTCGGCACGCTCGCTGGCGCCACCGATTCGGATAATGGCAGGACATAAACGATACGCGTGAGTGCGAACTGCACCCGTGCGTGAGTCATGTTGAACGATTCGGAGACTGCGTAGCACGACCGCGTAAGGGAACCCTTGAGTGCCGGATGCGGCATCGGTCGGAGTGTTTGTGGCGGGCGGCCCTGAATGTGCGTGCCGCTAGATGGCTCCCGATCGTGTACAACAAAAACGTGCGAGTAAGTGTTTAGGTTTCGAGACAAGCAGCGCGTGGTTCGTGAGCTACGCAGACCACAGTTTAGTGACATGATAAGCAGTGCATGAGAACGTAAAACATGGGAGCCGAAGCCCTACCTGCGACAGCCGAACCAGACTCTTTGTACGAACTACGACTCGGCGACACGAGTGCGACGCGAAGGGACAACACGACTTACGAACACGGAACGCGGGACTGCAACAAGAGGAGACGGACAGACGAAAACGGAGCTCACGAACCGGCACCAACAGCGCTTGTCTCGAACGAGTCGGTCCTAGATGTCTGACGTATCAGATATCACGCACAGGAAACCGACAAAGACCGGCGGCCTTTGGGCTGCTTAAATACCCTCCGGGCTCCTCCCATAACTTCAGGCCGGTACCCGGCCTTCCAATATAACTATCTTCAGAAATTTGATATTCATATAGAATGAATTTAAATTCGAATAGAAAAGATTAGAATAGAATAGAAAAACAATAGAAAAGAATAGAATAAAAAAATATAGATGGTCATATTCTATTGTATTTTATTACATTCTATTCAATTCTATTATATTCTCTACTATTCTTTTATTTCTATTCTATTGGTTTTTATTTTAATATTATATTATATTTTATATTTATATTTTATATTTTATTGTATTCTTTTTTAGAAATCGATTTACATTTTTTCTAATTTGATTTGAATTTATTTTCGAATTCGAGTCGAAAATATTTTCGAAAAAATTCGGATTCGGTTAAATTCGTTAGTATTGTAATTCGGTACTTCGGATGCATCCGAATGTCCGAATAATGAAAAATTTGTCCGAATTTAGATTCGGAACATAACGAAATGCACATGTCTAACAAGCAGGGCCTTTTGATCTCTCTTGTATTGAATTGTATTGTAACTGTACTGTCTTACTCCATTTTGTAACATGCTGCACAAACTGTTGGGACTCTATAATTCCTGTATAATAATAATAGTAATATATACAATAAATGCCAATTTACTTTGCACAGAAATAAATGTAGGGATGGAGGGTGGGAAGATAAGTAAGCCAAAATAACGAATCAGAAATTCAGAAATCACTTTCCAGCAGTTTAGAACAGTAAAGCCCCATACACACGCTCGGACAATCCGCGGACCAGGTCGGTCGGACTTTGTCCGACGTACTTTGTCCGATGTTGGCGTTGCGTACACACGGTCGGACTACGTTGTCGGAATATCCGGTCCGGAAGAACGTCGTGACGTAAGTCGTCGTCCACGAGATTACAAAAGGGAAGTTCAGCACCACGTCAGGCAACCGTTGGGCTCCTTCTGCTGATCCCGTGTTTATCGAGAGTTAGTGGAAGTTTGGTGACTTAAGATTCGCGCTTCTCAGTTTTCTGACTCAGATCATTACTGCTCTTCAGTTTGTGCTTGTCGTGCGTATCTGTTTATTAGTGCGTGTAGTCAGTTCGCATTTGTTGGTCATTGCGGCCTATATCTTGATATAGGACGCTTTGATTTGCACTGCTTATTGTCTGCTCGTTGCTGGTATTCACTTCGTTCTTTCAGGCCTTGCTGTTTATCGGTGCTTTCTGTTTGTCCGTTCTGACCAGCCGACCTTTTGTGACCTTCTGAGCGATGTTTCCCGTGCGTACTCGTCGCCGAGTTCGTGCTGTACGCGGAATTGGTGTCGGGCTTTTAGCTTTGAGCCAAGACCCGTCCATGAACAGAGTGACGAGGAGTATGTGGACCAAGAATTGGTTGCTTCAGCGTGACCAGTTCTCGCACATGCCTTTGCTTCGTGAGATCCGGGAGAATAATCCTGATGATTTCAGGAACTTTCTCAGGATGATGGACCCCGATTTTCACCGTCTTTTGGCTTTGCTGACCCCCTTTATCAGCCGGCAGGATACCTGCATGAGACAAGCCATTACTCCGGAGCAGAGGCTTGTTGCCACGTTGAGGTACTTGGCGACAGGGAGAAGTCTTCAGGATTTGAAGTTCTCTTCAGGTATCTCTCCCCAGGCCCTGGGAATCATTATTCCAGAGACCTGTTCTGCCATCATTCAGGTCCTGCAGGAGGACTATATTAAGGTAACATTTCTACTTTACTATTCCCTTCTATGTATGCTCTGTTTGCTAATGACTTGTATTTTTGACCTCCTTCCCTAATTACCATGATTGCAATATGTTCTAATATGCTGTGCCCCTTTTCTCCTTCATGCATTTTTCCCTTCACTTACCTCACCAGCATGCTCTTCTGCCCCAATAGACACCTATGGCCTAGTCACTTAAGCAATGTCTTTTGTCTGCTGCATAGTATTGTTTGCCCCAAAACACCCCCTAAAATATGCACAAATGTTTGCTGTGTGGTTTACTTCATGTAGAGCCCCTTTTTTTTTTTTCTTTTTTGGGGGGGGGGGGGGGGCAAACTCATTAGGAACCCCCTCCCCCAACTGCTCTGTCAGATGGTACCAATCCTTTATCTGCTGGCTTTCCCAAGGTCCATACACACTATATACCTACCTCTTTATAGTGCGCATCTTTAGGGATGAATTCAGCAAAGCATGTAGTGCAAGGGGCTGCCTCCATACATTCCATTTCCTATTTTTTTGTCTTCTTTCCCTCCTATTAGCTTGCTTGGTAATTTAATAATGTCACACTGTGCCTGCCTTTTTTGGGGGGGGGGGGGGGGTTGAAATGTTATTTGATCTTTCCTGTGGCCTGCCAATAGTGTTAAGTACAGAGGGTCTGGCCAAACTAGCCCACATTATTGAGCCATTTGCCAATCAATGAAGTGCAGAGGGTTAGCTGTCCACCACCCCCCCCCCCCAAAACCCTAGTTATTGCCAATGTCCCATCAGAAGTGGGGGGATTGATGGGGGGGGTGAGTAATCTGTGAAGGGGAGCCTCTACTTTTCTGTGCAAATACTTTCCAGCCTCCAATTTTATACAATGCTCTTGTTCCAAGATGTTGATTGTCTAATCTGCTTGCAATGTTTAGGTGCAAAGTGACTAATTTTTTTTTCTTGTTTCACTCCACAGTTCCCTTCCACGCTACAGGAATGGCAGACTGTGGCCTCCCACTTTGCCAGCCGTTGGGACTTTCCTAACTGCGGAGGGGCAATTGATGGGAAACATGTCCGCATCGTCCCACCGCCCAACTCGGGGTCCTACTATTATAATTATAAAGGGTTTAATAGTGTAGTGATGTTGGCGGTGGTGTCGGCAACATACGAGTTTATGTATGTGGACGTGGGGATGAACGGCCGGATATCGGATGGTGGGGCCATTACGCACACGGAGTTCTACTGGCGTCTCCAAAGTGGCAGTCTGTGCTTGCCACCTCCAGAGGAGAATGCCGAAGGACTCCCCTTCGTCTTTGTCGCAGATGAAGCGTTTGCGTTGACTCCCCATGTGATGAGGCCGTTCCCGATGAGGACCCTCACCCCGGACCAGAGGGTCTTCAACTACAGGCTGTCCAGAGCCAGAAGAGTTGTGGAGAACGCTTTTGGCATCCTGGCCAGCCGCTTCCGCCTGTTCCTGACGGCATTTAACTTGGCGGAATACAAACCGAACCACATAGTTCTTGCCTGTTGCATATTGCACAACTTCCTCAAAAGACATAACAGGAACTATGTGGTGCCCGTTGGCCCAGATGTGGAGGGCCCTCCAAATGCGGAACTCACAGCCCTTCGAGTGGCACGTCCAGGCTTGCCCCCTCTAAATGCCCGTGTTGTCCGGGACCAATATATGGAGTACTTTGTGGGTAGGGGGGCCATTGCTCTGCCTGACGATGTGTGAGAGGCATTTTTTAATAAATCTGATATTTTAACCAACCTATGATTTCTTGTCATTTCAGTCTTCTTTTTAGCTTATTTTACTTTGACATTTTTTCCCTTTGCCTTCGACAGTGGGAATGCACTTTCTGGGCAAAAGGAGGTAACAGTCTCTTCTTCCCAAAAAGATTATTCTCATGTTGTGTGTTTGCTACCTAATCTTTGGTCTAGAGAAGGTTTGTACTGCTTAACTGACACCCAAAATACTCCTTTTCATCACCAGGTCGGACATGTGTGTATTCTCCAAAATGCTGTGCTCCGTGTTTTCGTACAAAGCACTGTGGGTGTCATTTACATAAGTCAAATCCGCTATGCTCTACAAGTGCATTGAAAAAGTTCACAGGGAAAGAAAATTGGAGTGCAAAGTGGATTTGCCTTTAGTAAATAACACCCATTGCCCCCCATATCCTTTTCATTTTACATACATAATGCATTGTGTTTTTTAAATAAGGAAGCCACACATTTAGAAAAATAAAAGTTTACTAGGAAAACATTCCCAAGTGCGTTTACAATCTTCACGCCAAAACTGACAACATCTTGGTTATTTACAACATTGTTTACAAACATTCCGCAATTGGTAAAACCAGGCATGGAGCAAAACAGAACCTAGGAACTTGGAAAGTTCAACTTTGTAAAGTGAAGACAAGATCAGACATGACTATATGTTCAAAGTGTGTTTGATCTTGCCTTCATCACATGGGGGGGTCACCCCCGAAAAGTGGAAATTTGGAACATGCACACAATTTGGGTCTGAAAATGGTCATTAGATGGGAAAACACATGCCTAGAAGCTTCAAAAGTGCCATTTTCCATCATGGGGATGAATGGACGTTTTTTGGGGGTGCAACCCCTTCACCACAACCACTTTCGTAGTTCGTAAAGTGTTTGCACCCCCAAAAAAACGTTGCCATTCATCCACCATGGTGGGAGCTAGCACATGTGGACACAATGTGTGCATGTTCCAAATTTCAGACAGTTTTTAAGTTGCAAATGTGTTCAGAAGCAGGCACAAATGTGTGTTAATTACTTGGTGCGTTTTCATATTTTTCCTAAAACATCAATGATGTTCTTCAATTTTTGTTGAACATCATTGATGTTTTGCTTTATGTAATCTAGATCTCGATTGCAGACCATTATCTCTCCGATGAGTACGTGGGCACTCTCTGTGGTAAAGTGCGATTTTTCTTCCACAACATCCACGTCACCTAAAAACCACAAACAAACAAAAATGGGGTGTTGGAAATGAGGCAGCCATACATGGATTAGCTTACCAGTAGCTGTGTTCTCCCACACTCACCTGTTGTGGTGACAATTTCTCCAAGTTCGATGATCTCTCCTTCCTCCTCCTCCTCCTCCTCTGCTTCTGCTCTTTCCCCTTTTTTGGGAGGTGTTGGTTTGGGGGTTTCCTCAGACGGCCCAAGTTTTCGCTCCCCTATGAGAATGTCCAAAAGGAAGATTTAGCAACACAAACTATTGAGGGCAGAAATAGGAAATGACAAACATTGCTTGAAAGTGACGGACACTATTTTAGTTTGGCCAGTTACAAATGTCAACTACATGAATGTAGTCACTTTGTAAAGGTGCTAAACTGACTAGCTTTTTGGTAGAAGTTTGTGTGATGGAGACCCCCCTCTAGTATCCACTGGAGCACATGTGTGGAAAAGGCTAATAAAAAGGGGGTTTGGGTGTCCCAGCACTAGTGCTCTCGAGTCCAGATGGGTAAACAGCTACTGGGTGACCTCTCCTTTACATTGAATAAATTGGCTTTACATTCTGGATGACATTTCTAGGGAGAACAAACTTCCTTTCCCCCAAAAAAACACCAAACATCGTATTATAAGTGGCCGCACGATCGAGGTTGCGTACGATCGAATGGACACACACACGACCATGACAGTGGCAGAAAGATCGAGGCTGAGTACGATCGAATGCACAGACGAACATGAAAGTGGCCATTTTGGAATGTACAACTTTGTAAAAATCAAACCACATGGAGCAGTATGCAAGCAAGAAATCAAACACAAAACACAACTACTTACTTTTTTGAAGAATTCTCTTGATCTTTCTGTACTGATCGGCCTCCCTCAGTTTCAGGTCTGACCAGCGTTTCCTCAGTTGCTCCTTGGATCGTTGTACCCCAAAATGATTGTACAGCCTTCTCACAACTTTAGACATGATCTTGGCCTTGCGGACATTGGGGTTGAGGTAAGGCCCATACTTCCCATCATAGTCGCTCCTCTTTAATATGTCCACCATCTCCAACATTTCTCCAAATGACATATTGGAGGCCTTGAATTTCAGGCTCCGGGATCGGGACGTTTGTGCCTCCGGACTTTCCTCGTCCACCTCCTCGTTGGGGGGATATTTGGGGCGCACCTGCTGTGTCCCCGCCATGTGCTCTCCCCACTGCGCCGTAAAAGAGAAGGGGTGGGGAATAGACGAGAAAGATCGTCAGGGGCGGGCGGAGTTTGACGCATGCGCACTGTATATAAAACGTCACACGCCTGTGTCGTAGCCACGATCTGGGAGACGAGGGGAGAGAAAGCTCACGCACGAGACGATCGCTACAAACGAAGGTACAATTTGACGTTGGTACATAACTAGCCTAGACTGATTAGAACTTGAGGCTTCTTTATGGAGAAGATTAGGAGAGTTTAGGCTGACATTATTTATATTGTTTTGTGTGGCGTTGTGTCTTGCAGAGGTGATGGAGGCGTTCTACAACGTGAGCTTTCTCCCACACTTCATTGATAAATACCGGCAATTCCCCCTCTTATGGCAGGCAAAACACAGGGATTATAGCAACAGACCAAAGAGGTACGCAGCCCTGCTGAAACTGGTGGCATTTGTAAAGCCTACCCTGCCCATGGCAACCGTCGCAAACTTAAAAGTGAAGATCACCAACATGAAGACTACCTATTTCCGGGAGCGCAATAAGGTCCTGAAGTCACAAGCATCTGGAGCTGCAGCAGCTGATGTCCATGTCCCCACGCTCTGGTATGAGAGGCTCCACTTTCTCAAAGACCAGGCTACTGTCAGGAAGTCACTCTCGACTCTTCCTTGCACGCGTCCTTCCACGCACGCCACCCCTGATGAGGCTTCCGAGGAGCAACCTGGGCCTTCCAGTCAGGAATATGTGCAGGTGCCCAGCTTGTTCCAGGTATAGTAGTTTTGGAACCAGTTTGTTGAATAATGAATGATGTTCAGTTAATTCAGGATCCCCAATTGCTTATTTCCTAACGTGATTGACATATCAACAGACAGTGGTGTGGGAGACATTTTTGGGAAGAATCTAAACTGCAGGGCTGAGAATTGTATGGTTTTGTATTTGAAAACATTTTGCAACAGTCACTAGATGAGAATTGTGTGTGTTTGATGAACAAATAACTGAAACTATGTCCCTTTTTCATACACAGGAAGACCTCAGCCAGGAGGTGGCTGTGGAAGGTGGCAGTCAGGAGGAGGCAGGGGGTAGTGGCAGCCAACAGGGGGGTAGGCGTAGGAGCCTGACTGTCTCCCAAGTCTCTCCCCTCCGCCTTCCCTACAGAAGGGCGAAAAACATGGGGGAGGTGGGAGAGTCAGCGCTCCAGCTGATAAAAGATGCCTCAGCCTCCCTCTATGCCACACCCACCTACGAGGAGGCCTTTGCCTCCTTGGTTACAAGTAAATTTACGGGTATGGAGGCGGGGCAACGCAGCATGTGTGAGGAGGTCATCCTCAAAATACTAAATGAGGGGATGGCTGGGGAGATGACTCCCCTCACACATGTTTGCGAGAGTGACCTTGCTCCGCCGCCTCCTCCTCCTCCTTCTGCCACCCCACCAGCACCAGCACCATGGCGTGGAAGGAAGCGTACAAGGAAGACAAGAGAGTGATGACCTTGATTCAGTCTGGTCTGAGAGAAGATGGAGCCTCTCGTAGTACCAGAGCCTGGGGACCTAGATGGCATCTGCTGCAGTTCCGGATGTTTTGGACTTCAGGACCAGATTGCGCTCCCTTATTATTTAGATAGGTAGTCTTCATGCCCCCAATTGTTTAAGTATGTAAAATGATGGTTGCCATGGGTGTCCAAGGCTTTGCAAATTCCCCAAGTTTCACCATGGCTGCGTTCCTCTTTGGTCTGTTGCTGAGACCTAAATAAAGGTTTTTTTGATTTGAAATAATCATTGACTATTGTGTTTTACTTTTCTACAATGACAGTTTTTCTTTGAGTAGGCAGGTACATTTCACTAATCCTAAAGTAGAATTAACAAGGGGCACCAACAACCAACAAACTCCTAGTAAATGTAAGCAAGAAATACAAATGTTAATAATGTGGTTTTGCTAAGTTGAGACATACAAACCCCCTCCAAAAAAAAAAAAAAAAATCTCCTTCAAATATGTATTCCCCAAAAAAAATAAAAAATCTGGGTAAAAAAATAAGAAAGATTGTATTACGATCTGAGTAAAAATAAACATGTAGTGTATAAATGCTGCAAAGTAATAAAGAAGTAAGTTTGTGAGAAGTGCGGGTGAATAGGAGCAGCTAAAAGATGTCATTCTTGTTGCATTGTAAAGAAAAAGAGAATGCGCTGCATTAAAGACATTTTAACATTGCAGCGTGACGAATGTGCTGTGTCGATTAGGAAAGGTAGTTTTACCTGACCGAGCGCTTCCGTCACAGAATTTCTTCTGAGCATGCGTAGCACTTTGTCCGTCGGACAAGCGTACAAACGCTCGGATTTGGTGTGATCGGACCGGGTTGACGGGAAATCTTTCCAGCAGGAGATAAGACTTTGTCCGACGGACAAACCGACGAACACTGTCCGATGGTGCATACACACGGTCTGATTTTTCAACAACCTTGTCCGATCGGACCAAATTGATGAAAAAGTCCGACCGTGTGTATGGGGCTTAAGAGCAATGAACAATGACTGTTGATCAGTTGCTTTAGGTTGGAGCTTTTTCCATATTGCACTGTTCCAAATAAATTATTTTAATTTAATGACTTTCAACACAAGTCTGCACCCTGGGAGAGAGAGGGAGAAAAAGAGAAAGAAAATATCATAATACATTTTTTAGTAAGTTTAAAATCAATTTAAGGAGGAAACACCTATGTTTTGTTCATGACTTTGCATAACCTTAAAGGACATTGCTGAAGCATATGAAATTCCTATTCCTATCAAGCCTTTGGAATGTGATAGTATGTGAAGTAGTGTATAACCAATCAAAGGTTTTAGTTTCCTAATAATACTTAAGTACCCTTCTGAAGTTCTAAAAAAGTGGTTATTTAATATACATCAATTCTACAATGTAAAGAGACTCAAGCCTTGCATGAAATGCATGCAAAGGAGTATCACACATTACGGAGCTGGCTTGGATGCCTATCCAAGCATCAGCAGTAAGAAAAACATCATCCACAATGATAAGGGACACCCTCTTTGCAAATCTCTAAATACGGCAATAAATAAATAGCACAGATATACAGTATTTGTACTTTATTCAAGATACTGGGGTTAATTTACTGAAGGAAAATAGTCTGTTAAAGAGGTATGCTACAGAAGGGAAGTGAGTAAATGTTCCCTTTATGTTCCCTTTATTTAAAGGAAATGTTCCTTTAAGAGGTATGGGCGGAAGTGAGGTTTTGACGTTGCTTCCGCCCTGCAGTGTCATGGAGACAGGTGGGGGCCATCTTCCCTTCACTCGTCTCCATGCACAGCTAGGTAATGGACTGGATCGGTTCCACCGCTGCCAACGGCTCCGGTAAGCGGCGGAGGGCCCCGGTGTGTGGCGGGAGGGGGGGTCCCCTCTCCCGCCGCCGATAAAATCTTGTGGCTAATCCGCTGCAAAGACCACTTTTATCTGAAAGAGAATGGCCGGCTCTTGAAGAGGATACCGGGGTTATGGCTAGCTGCTACCATAACAACAGTATTCCTCTTCAAAGACAGGACGTTTAGGAATGTCCTAAGGGAAGGAAGTGCCTAAAGGGAAACTTTTATACAAATAATGAAAAGCTTTATCACCCTATAGTCACATAACACTGCAGTTCCTTTCCATATATGTGTATCAATGAAAGAAATAAGGTAGTATGTTGGTTAAGATTTTATACAACTATGAACCTACTACTTTTATACAACTATGAAAAGATAAAAGTAATTCCAGAAAATTCTACAGGCAGTTTTATAGGTAGAAGAGAAGTTGTGTCTCATCATAAACTTTGCTTGTTTTTCTTATCATTAGTGGGTCAAATCGATGTTTGTTTCCGATCACATTAAAAAGAAATTTAGAAAGAGCAGGTTGGAAAATTTTTCTCAAACAAATTTCCTACACTGTATGTGGTTTTTGTTTGGTAAAGGCCATTCTTTCCAAATACAATAATTCTAGCACCAGACCTCCTCTGTAACTCTCCACTGGTAACCTGTAAAGGCTTTTAAAGCCTATAGTAGCCTATGAAGATTTTCAAATACTGTAGTTTAGCACCATTCCACGAGCGTGCGCAATTTTAAAGCATGACATGTTAGGTATCTATTTACTGGGTGTGACACCATCTTTTCGATTTTACAAAATTGGGTATTATATTGTGTTTGTGTGCATTAAAGTTAATTAAAGCGTATTTTCCCCCAAAAATTAGACATTGGGCACAGGCGCACCGAGCGTGCCGTTTCTAACGGGGATCATGCTGTTAGTGGCGGCACCTGCACGCATGCGCGGGAAGGACGTCCGGCCAGTCACAGCGCCAGAGCTGCGATACCTGGAAGTCAAAAGAGGGTCGATTTGGGGGCTTCTATCTCAGGTAAGTAATTCATAATGAGCTAGTATGATATGCATACTAGCTCATTATGCCTTTGTCTTGCAGGGTGTATTTTTTTTTTTTTTTTTTTAGAGGCTTTACTTCCTCTTTAAGTGGTTAAAAGCAAATTAAATATTTGAATGACACTCGAATGCTCTGAGAATGTTCTGAGAATCTTTGTATGGATTTTCCTAACACCTTTCTTAAGATTTTCATTCAAAATTCTACCCATTTATGGCCAGCTTTAGCAATGGTTCTGAGATGTCATCATAGAAAATAATAACACCAAAAAAAGTAAATGTACAGAAAAACTAAACATGATATTGTCCCTTTAAAGGCTATTAGCAGAATATGTATTTATGCTTGGGTATTGTGTATTACTAGAAAAAATACATATTGTACCTTCTGTATTGTTAGTTTACATTACAAATCAAATAATAGTTGTGAGAACACAGCTGCCTTGAAAGTCTGATCTTGCCTAATATCACTTAATAGCTCTGCAGTAGGGATGAGCCGAACACCCCCCTGTTCGGTTTGCACCAGAACCTGTGAACAGACCTAAAGCTCGTGTGAACTTTAGAACCCTATTAAAGTCTATGGGACTCGAACGTTCAAAAGTGCTAATTTTAAAGGCTAATATGCATGTTATTGTCATAAAAAGTGTTTGGGGACCTGGGTCATGCCCCAGGGGACATGTATCAATGCAAAAAAAAGTTTTAAAAACTTCAGTTTTTTCAGGAGCAGTGATTTTAATAATGCTTAAAGTGAAACAATAAAAGTGTAATATTCCTTTAAATTTCGTACCTGGGGGGTGTCTATAGTATGCATGTAAAGGGGCGCATGTTTCCCGTGCTTAGAACTGTCCCTGCACAAAGTGTAATTTTTACAGGAAAAAAAGCTATTTAAAATCACTCGCGGCTATAATGAATTGCCGGATCCCGTAATACAGAGAACAGTCATTCATTGAAAGTCATTGATAAAATAAAAAAAAAGCGTGGGGGTTCCCCCAAATTCAATTACCAGGCCCTTCAGGTCTGCTATGGATATTAGGGGAACCCTGCGTCAAATTTTTTTAAAAAAATGACGTGGGTTCCCCCCTAAATATCCATCCCAGACCCTTCAGGTCTGGGATGGATTTTAAGGGGAACCCCACACCAAAAAAAAAAATGGCGTGGGGCCCCCCTCAAAATCCATACCAGACCCTTATCCAAGCACGCAACCTGGCAGGTTTATCACCCTATAGTCACATAACACTGCAGTTCCTTTCCATATATGTGTATCAATGAAAGAAATAAGGTAGTATGTTGGTTAAGATTTTATACAACTATGAACCTACTACTTTTATACAACTATGAAAAGATAAAAGTAATTCCAGAAAATTCTACAGGCAGTTTTATAGGTAGAAGAGAAGTTGTGTCTCATCATAAACTTTGCTTGTTTTTCTTATCATTAGTGGGTCAAATCGATGTTTGTTTCCGATCACATTAAAAAGAAATTTAGAAAGAGCAGGTTGGAAAATTTTTCTCAAACAAATTTCCTACACTGTATGTGGTTTTTGTTTGGTAAAGGCCATTCTTTCCAAATACAATAATTCTAGCACCAGACCTCCTCTGTAACTCTCCACTGGTAACCTGTAAAGGCTTTTAAAGCCTATAGTAGCCTATGAAGATTTTCAAATACTGTAGTTTAGCACCATTCCACGAGCGTGCGCAATTTTAAAGCATGACATGTTAGGTATCTATTTACTGGGTGTGACACCATCTTTTCGATTTTACAAAATTGGGTATTATATTGTGTTTGTGTGCATTAAAGTTAATTAAAGCGTATTTTCCCCCAAAAATTAGACATTGGGCACAGGCGCACCGAGCGTGCCGTTTCTAACGGGGATCATGCTGTTAGTGGCGGCACCTGCACGCATGCGCGGGAAGGACGTCCGGCCAGTCACAGCGCCAGAGCTGCGATACCTGGAAGTCAAAAGAGGGTCGATTTGGGGGCTTCTATCTCAGGTAAGTAATTCATAATGAGCTAGTATGATATGCATACTAGCTCATTATGCCTTTGTCTTGCAGGGTGTATTTTTTTTTTTTTTTTTAGAGGCTTTACTTCCTCTTTAAGTGGTTAAAAGCAAATTAAATATTTGAATGACACTCGAATGCTCTGAGAATGTTCTGAGAATCTTTGTATGGATTTTCCTAACACCTTTCTTAAGATTTTCATTCAAAATTCTACCCATTTATGGCCAGCTTTAGCAATGGTTCTGAGATGTCATCATAGAAAATAATAACACCAAAAAAAGTAAATGTACAGAAAAACTAAACATGATATTGTCCCTTTAAAGGCTATTAGCAGAATATGTATTTATGCTTGGGTATTGTGTATTACTAGAAAAAATACATATTGTACCTTCTGTATTGTTAGTTTACATTACAAATCAAAAAATAGTTGTGAGAACACAGCTGCCTTGAAAGTCTGATCTTGCCTAATATCACTTAATAGCTCTGCAGTAGGGATGAGCCGAACACCCCCCTGTTCGGTTTGCACCAGAACCTGTGAACAGACCTAAAGCTCGTGTGAACTTTAGAACCCTATTAAAGTCTATGGGACTCGAACGTTCAAAAGTGCTAATTTTAAAGGCTAATATGCATGTTATTGTCATAAAAAGTGTTTGGGGACCTGGGTCATGCCCCAGGGGACATGTATCAATGCAAAAAAAAGTTTTAAAAACTTCAGTTTTTTCAGGAGCAGTGATTTTAATAATGCTTAAAGTGAAACAATAAAAGTGTAATATTCCTTTAAATTTCGTACCTGGGGGGTGTCTATAGTATGCATGTAAAGGGGCGCATGTTTCCCGTGCTTAGAACTGTCCCTGCACAAAGTGTAATTTTTACAGGAAAAAAAGCTATTTAAAATCACTCGCGGCTATAATGAATTGCCGGATCCCGTAATACAGAGAACAGTCATTCATTGAAAGTCATTGATAAAATAAAAAAAAAGCGTGGGGGTTCCCCCAAATTCAATTACCAGGCCCTTCAGGTCTGCTATGGATATTAGGGGAACCCTGCGTCAAATTTTTTTAAAAAAATGACGTGGGTTCCCCCCTAAATATCCATCCCAGACCCTTCAGGTCTGGGATGGATTTTAAGGGGAACCCCACACCAAAAAAAAAAATGGCGTGGGGCCCCCCTCAAAATCCATACCAGACCCTTATCCAAGCACGCAACCTGGCAGGCCGCAGGAAAAGAGGGGGGGGATGAGAGCGCCCCCCCTCCCTCCTGAACCGTACCAGGCCACATGCCCTCAACATTGGGAGGATGCTTTGGGGGTCTGTGACCCCTCAAAGCACCATGTCCCCATGTTGATGGGGACAAAGGCCTCTTCCCCACAACACTGGCCATTGGTTGTGGGGGTCTGCGGGCAGGGGGCTTATCGGAATCTGGAAGCCCCCTTTAACAAAGGGACCCCCAGATCCTGGCCTCCCCCCTGTGTGAAATGGTAAGGGCCTACCATTTCACCAAAAAAGTGACAAAAATGTTAAAAATGACAGGAGACGGTCTTTGACAATTCCTTTATTAAAATCTTCTTTCATCTTCTTTCTTCTGGTCTTCTTCCTTTGGTTTCTTCATCTTCTTCTTCCATCTTCTTCTTCCTCTGATCCGCTTCTTGCTCTGGTCTTCTCGTCCGGCATCTTCTTCCACGGCGTCTGCGTCTTTTCTTCTGTGTCGGGCCGCTCCGCGCAATGGGAGGCTCCCGCCCTCCGTTATAAAAGAACTGTCAGACGGAGCGAAGCCTCACACAGCGGGAGCCACCCATTGAGTGGAACTGCCCGACACAGAAGAAAAGACGCTGACGCCGTGGAAGAAGATGCCGGATGAGAAGACCAGATGTTAGGTACCTGGTGGTGAGCCTGACTTGACAGAAGAAGACCTCTCTTACGGCTCTGGTTCAGGGCCCACTGGAGTGGAGACAGTGGTCCCGTGAGCACAGCGGGGTAGGAGTGTCTGTCCTGGTCATAGCAACTGGTGCAGAATGGGATGACGACTCTCCGGGTGGCTGGAACTGCAGGAGGTGGTTCAGCAGACAGCGGATCAGCAACCAGAGATAGGCAGGCACCGGAACACCAGCAGCAGGACCTGTATGGAGCACGATACACTCGAGCAGCAGAGGGGTAGTCAGACAGGCCGGGTCACAACGGATAAACAGGCAGGCAGATACAGCACAGAAGCAAGGTCAAGGGCAAGCAGAGGGTTCAGCAGCAGGAATCAAACACAGTCCATAAGCAGGGTCAGACAGGCCCGGGATCAGGGTTGGAGAGAACAGCAGGGTCAGACAAGCCGGGTTAGAAATCAGTGGTCAAACAGGCAGGTATCAGGAGATTCAGGTTCAGAGCTGCAGACGAACAGCGCAGCAGGATTGCGGCTGTCATCCTTAAATAGGGCCACTGGCACCAAACAGCGCTAATCGCGCACGTGTGTGCGCACGGGTGCGTGCACATGCACAGTCGGGCATGCGCACACGTGCTAATCGCGCACAGGAGGGCGCACACGCACCGATCGCGCGTACCGACGCTGATGCCTAGATTGCTCAGCGGCGCTCGTGCGCATGCGTGCGCGCAAATTGCCCAGTTCTGTGCGGGTAGAGCCCTGACACCAAAGCAAGAAGAGGATCGGAGGAAGAAGAAGATGGAAGAAGAAGATGGAAGAAGAAGATGAAGAAACCGAAGGATGAAGAAAGGAAGAAGACCAGAAGAAAGAAGATGAAAGAAGATTTTAATAAAGAAATTGTCAAAGATTACCTCCTGTCATTTTTAAAATTTTTGTCACTTTTTTGGTGAAATGGTAGGGGTACTTTTGTACCCCCTTACCATTTCACACAGGGGGGGAGGCCAGGATCTGGGGGACCCCTTGTTAAAGGGGGCTTCCAGATTCCGATAAGCCCCCTGCCCGCAGACCCCCACAACCAATGGCCAGGGTTGTGGGGAAGAGGCCCTTGTCCCCATCAACATGGGGACATGGTGCTTTGAGGGGTCACAGACCCCCAAAGCATCCTCCCAATGTTGAGGGCATGTGGCCTGGTATGGTTCAGGAGGGAGGGGGGTGCTCTCGTCCCCCCTCTTTTCCTGCGGCCTGCCAGGTTGCGTGCTCAGATAAGGGTCTGGTATGGATTTTGAGGGGGACCCCACGCCATTTTTTTTTGGTGTGGGGTTCCCCTTAAAATCCATCCCAGACCTGAAGGGTCTGGTATGGATATTTAGGGGGGAACCCACGTCATTTTTTTTAAATTTGACGCATGGTTCTCCTTAATATCCATAGCAGACCTGAAGGGCCTGGTAATTGAATTTGGGGGAACCCCCACGCTTTTTTGCAGGGACAGTTCTAAGCACGGGAAACATGCGCCCTTTTACAGGCATACTAGAGACACCCCCAGGTACGAAATTTAAAGGAATATTACACTTTTATTGTTTCACTTTAAGCATTATTAAAATGACTGCTCTTGAAAAAACAGCCGTTTTTAAAACTTTTTTTTGCATTGGTACATGTCCCATGGGGCAGGACCCAGGTCCCCAAACACTTTTATGACAATAACTTGCATATAGGCTTTTAAAATTAGCACTTTAGATTTCTCCCATAGACTTTTACAGGGTGCTCGCGGATTTTCGAATTTGCCGCGAACACCCCAAATTGTTCGCTAAACAGGCGAACAGGCAATCTTCGAGTCGAATATGAGTTCGACTCGAACTCAAAGCTCATCCCTACTCTGCAGGTGTCTCTGTTGGTTTAATTTGTTGTTGAAGAGCCTTTGCGTATCTCAAAAGTATCTTTGGAGGTGACAGTTAGGCTACTTTCACACTGGGGCGCTGACGGTAAAGCGGTTTTACCCCCCGCGATCGGCCGAAAAAGGGTTAATACCGCCCGCAAACCGCCGCTGCAGCTGCGTTTTGCGGGCGGGTTCGGAGTGCTGCCCCATTGTTTTCAATGGGAACGGGCACTATAGGAGCGGTAAATATACTGCTCCTACAGCGAGCCAAAGATGCAACAGCAACAGCTGTTTCGGGTCGGTTTGCAGGCGCTATTTTTAGCGCAATAGCGCCTGCAAACCGCCCCAGTGTGAAAGGGGCCTTAAAGCAAATCTAGGATTATTCTGTTACAAAAAACACATATGCATACACATTTCTCCTTGTTTATTATATTTTTGTGTTTCATTAAATATTTTTCTGCACTGGCTCAGATTAGAGGCATTGCTGAATCAGGCCAGGGCGCTTGACCTGAAACTTGGCTAAGAAGAAGCCAATTGGCAGATGCACAGATTCTTGGCTGCCTTGTCTGCTGAGACAGAGATATCCATCCTGCACTGTAGAATGTGCATGACTCTGGCTTGGTGCCAGCTGTCTCATTAAGGATAGATGGATGTGCTTCACAGACCTTCTGGTGGCAGGCAAAACTATGCTGTAGACATATAAGCAAGCACCAGGTGTTGGGTTAAACACCCCCTTTGCTTAAAGCCACTATCTGCTAGTCTCCTGGAACACTCAGCAGTATATTACTTACTAACCTCAAGTACCTTTGCAGGTTGCAAATGCCTTTTCTTTGTCCTTACTCTTAGCTTTATATAGTTATAAAAAAAAGGTACTAGCAAATCATGTGCCCTTGGAGTCGTTTTGGAAGCAGGCACAGGTTTCTAGATAACCTTATTATTATTTAGAGCAGCTTCAAATCATGATTTTCTTGTGACAAATATCTACTTTGAGAATTCCACACAGACATCAACGTTATAAGTAATTTAGATTTGCTATTTCTACTGACCTTGCTTTCTTTTGACTTTCTACATCTGTATTTCTATTACATTCAATACAATTATAATCATGATTACCATTTCATCAGTTTCTTTTTGTGCATTAAAGATTAAATAAAAAATGTTAAAGAGAGCGAGAGGAGACAATTCCCCCACGTGTCTCCCTGTATTTAGATGAATGGACTATCTCGGTACCCTGATGGATTACACATGAAGATAAAAATACATTTTTTATTGGTACAAAATAAAAAACAGATGTATCCAGATACAAGTGAAAACACTGGTTTCATACTGTAACAAGATATTACGAGATGTCTAAACACATGTTACACTGATACTTGTCGCTTACTAATGTGTTTTCCTCTTTCCTACCATAGCAGGATATGATTTTTTCTGATCTGGTATTTTTTGAATAACTCTTCCAGCTGCTATTAAGAGCATCAGCCCCCATATATTTTTGCATGTCCCCCATGCTCGCCGTAGGGGAGAGTTGGTGGTACTACTGTCTTTCCTTGAGTGTTGGTTTACATTGGTAAGTGACAGTGTCATCTTGTCCCCCAATTTCAGTTATTGATGTCACTATCCATTATTATATTGTTTTGATTGTCTGTCTGCTATCATATCTACTATGTTTTTGTTACAGACATTATTTAGTAGTATTCCTCGTGAAAAAGTGAGATAACCACAGATAACCACAAAACATGTAGAGGACTTACTGTTCACTGACGATCTACTATCCCTCATGTTTTCAACCCCGGAGGATACCAAGTATAGGTGTAACATGTGTTTAAACATCTCATAATATCTTTTTCCAGTATGAAACCAGTGTTCTAACTTGTATCTAGATACCTCTGTTTTTATATTTTGTACCAATAAAAAATGTATTTTTTTATTTTTATGTGTAATCCATCAGGGTACTAAGATCATCTATTCATCAAAATACAGGGAGACAAATGGGGGAATCATCACCTCTCGCTCTCTTTATCATTATTACTGGGATGATGGTAGTCTTATATCTCTCGATATTGGAGGCTTTTTTCTTTGTTAAATAAAAAATGTATTGAGTTTGTACAGTACATGGTTCCATTGCTCACAGATTTAGTATACAGTTTTTTAATAAAAAAGTTACTTACACAGTTTGCACAGCTCCTTCAGGAGTAAGCAGCAGCTGATGGTGAAGGGAGTTGGAGGAGAGGCAGAAATGAATGTGAGTTGATGGTGGTGGTGTCTGGGTGATTGAATTTAATTATTTTTTCCGTGGGTTGGCGTTAAAATGTGTTTATACCCAAAACTTTTTTTTTCCAGTTTTGGCTGTAATAGGAAAGGTTTAAAACCTGTCAGTTTATTATTTTTTGCCTATGCCATGGAGATAGAACAGGAGGAACAATGTTTGATGGCTGCTGGACTTGTCCTCAAATCACATGACATTGGACAAAAATATACATAATGATTGACTATGTTACCAATATTATTGTTCCTAAGACTGTGATATTGCCTTCTTGAATGAACTGGCCACAGATATTCCCAGATATTCGCAGAATAAAAATTTCAGCTTATTTTTAACATCAGAAATGTCCATTGCTAAAACATGAAAATCTCCTTTGGTTGATATTCCACGAGTTAAAAAAAAAAAATATCTCCTGGATTATATTCTATGAAAAGTTAACAGGAAGGCTATGCGCCTACGTATGACTCTCAAAGATTTGGCACTAGGTCAGGTAGAAAAAGCCATAGGCTTCTCCCGAAGAGAAGATGCCACAGGTCCCAGACCCTATCATGCATTTCCAGCCTACCCTGTAGTCTAGCGGTCATTTTTTCCATTAGCTCCACATCTTTTATTCAGGCGTACAGAGTGTCTGGGGAAGGTGGGGAACGCCTCTTCCAGTTGAGAGCAACTAAGCAGTGTGCAGCTGTAAGGATGTGCCTAAGTATCTTCTTGTATGGTTTAGCGATTTTTAATGGTGACACACCTAGCAGGAAAAATGTTGGCGTCATAGTCTTCCCCTCAGCAAGTGCTACGTTGAATGCCATAAAGGCACTATCAGGGGACAACTCCAGTAGATGTGATAAGGGGGGCCTTTGTCCCCATGGCATCTCCAGCATCGATTGTAGCTAGAAGGGAAGACGACGTGAAGCACGTCTGGAGTCAGGTACCAGAAGTAAATAATTTTATAGGCGTTTTCCTTGTAGAGCGTACAGAAAGAACTCTTAGCCGCCTGAGACCAGATCGTCCGCCACGTCATCTCAGGGATTTCTTCACCCAATATCTTTTCCTAGCGAAGCATATAAGCATGTTTACCCCGGTTTGGTATGGAATAGACATTAAGTATCCAATATATGTCGGAGATCAAGCCCCTATGTGCAGATCCCTCCAATATTATGCATTCAAAAGGGGATGGTGCTGAGAATTGCAAATTTGAAGTAAAATTTTGGGCACAGTGGCGTATCTGCAAATATCCATAGAGCACCTGGCGGCGTAAATCATATTTTTCCTGAATTTCAGGAAATGGTAGCAATTTACGGGATCTAGGGTTTACCAAGTGTCCAAAATTGAATAATTTCCGTGACGCCCAGGACAAAGACATCTGATGAATGAGACTAGCAGGCATCTTGGGGTTTCAGAGGAAGGAGGTCAACAGCGATTTCAGAGCAAGGAGGTCAACAGCGATTTTTCAGATTTAAGCTCATGTTCGTGGGACAGTTTGCACCAAAGCAGCCTGAGTTGAGACATAGATCCCAAAAGCCTACCAGGGTCCACCTCTGCATTTGCATTCAGGTGTACAGGTACCAGTCAATTTTTTTCAAATTCCGTCCATATATTGTAAGAGCGTTGAGGAAACCAGGAGGTTAAGGCACATAATTGAGTCGCTTGGTGGTATTTATTAAGGTTAGGGAACGCTAATCCCCCATCAGAGCGTGACGCCATTAATTCCGATTGGGGTATCCTATGCCTCTCGTAGTTCCAAACATAACATATCAGATTGGCTTGCAGTTTTCTCAGGTGTGCATGGGGGATGGGAATAGGCAGTGTTTGAAATAAATACAAACGTTTAGGGTGGATGGTCATCTTAACAGAGGCCTCAAGAGGGAGATGTGGTGAGTCTTCCATTTTTGTATTAATTCACTTATGGAGCGAAATAGAGGGGGGAAATTTGCCTGGTATAAAGTGGCGAAGTTCGGGGTGATATGAAACCCCAAGTAGTTCAGGGCAGAGGTCTTCCAATTATAGGGGAAACAGGTTTGCAGGTGGTGAACTTCATCTGCAGGAATGTTAATCGGGAGGGCCTCCGATTTAGC
This sequence comes from Lithobates sylvaticus, assembly GCA_028564925.1. Lineage (NCBI taxonomy): Eukaryota > Metazoa > Chordata > Amphibia > Anura > Ranidae > Lithobates > Lithobates sylvaticus. The sequence goes on along the minus strand of CM053029.1, from coordinate 340,568,441 downwards.
CACGTTTATTTTATAGCCTGAGAGGGACCTATAGGTATCAAACTCAGCATGTAAGTTCGGTAGGGAAATCCTAGGCTGAGTCAAGGTGAGTATAACATTGTCCGCAAACATCTTAAATTCTTTCCCCCTAACTGGTATGCCCTGAATGTCCAGGTTTCTGCAAATGGACGCCACCAGGGGTTCAACACATAGTGCAAACAATAGGGGTGAGAGCGGGGATCCCTGACGGGTGCCATTAGTGACTGAGAAGGAAGATGATAGAGCAAAAGGGGTTTTCACTTGGGATGTAGGGTTGGTGTAAAGGTGAAAAAGGCCCCCAGAATCCCATATGTTGCAGCGTAGCAAACAGGAAAGGCGAATTAAGACGGTCAAAAGCCTTTTCTGCATCCAAGCTTAGTACTAATGTCTCTATTTGCTACATCAATCAAGTCTATGACCCTTCTTGTGTTGTCCCCTGCCTGACAAAGGGGGACAAAGCCCACCTGGTCCTTATGAATAAGAGAGGGTAAGACCGCATTCAAGCGAATTGATAGAAGTTTGGTAAAGATTTTTAAGTCAAAGTTCAAAAGCTCTATGGGCCTATAGCTAGCACACAAGGAAGGATCCTTATCTGGTTTCGGGATCAAAGTAAGGAAGGATCTCTGCATATCTGGTGGAATGGGGGTTTGCTGAAGGAAGGCGTTGAGTTTACACATGTGTGGTAGCAGTAGGGGAAGGAAGGATTTCTAGTACTCATAAGGAAGACTGTCTGGGCCAGGGGATTTCCATGTGGGTAGGGTTTTGATGGCCGACGTGAGTTCCTCTTCTGTGATGGGTGCATTGAGGGGGAGGAGGTCCGAAGGTTGTAGTTGAGGAACCCCGCTCTGCTCTAGTAATTGATTCATGTGATCTACCAGATCCGGGGGAGGGGCATTATGAGGAAACCCGGGATTATTGTATAAGGCAGAATAAAAATCCTCAAAAGAGTGAGCAATATCTCGAGGATTGGAAAATAGGCAGCCCAAATCTTTGAGAGTCATACGTAGATAATGTTTTTGAGTAGGGATAAGGATGGAGAAAGTTGTAACCGAAGTTCAAGGACCCTAAGTTCCTTTTCGGTTTGTAATTTGGGGGTGCTAGCGTCTTTTTTTCATGGCCGAAGTGAGTGCAATACATCGACCTTGGAGGACTGCCTTATGAGCTTCCCAGAGAGTAGAAAGGGATACATCGGGGGTATTTTTCTCAGCTAAATAAAGTTTCAAAGTAGATTCTAATTCCATTTTAGAGGAGGGATGCTGCAGGAGGAAATTATTCAGCTGCCAGTGGCATGGCTTGCGATTAGGGGTGCCTAAATCCAATGTGAGTAAGATTGGTGCATGGTCGAACCAGGAGATTGGGACTATCTGTGTGGACCGGGTGATGCGTAATGTGGCATTATTAACAAAAAGGTTATCAATACATGAATGCATGCTGTGAGGGGCGGAGTAAAATATGTACTGTCGATCACCAGGGTGGAGAACCTGCCAGGAATCAAAAAGGGCATAACATCTAGTAAGTTGACAAAAGAGTTTTGAGTCTTTAGAAGCTCTAGCTTGCGAGTCCTGGGGGTTCACCACATGGCGGTCAAGAGTCATAGAATGAGACAAATTAAAGTCTCCACCTACTATTAAGAATTCATGTGGCGACCGGAAGAGGCGGGCAAATACTCTAGTTAGAAAGCTGATCTGATGGACATTTGGGGCATATAAGGTGCAAAAGGTGACTGCCTGCACCTGCCATTGACCACGTAGGATGATGAAATGCCCCTGTGGGTCAATGTAAGACTTGAGAGCAGGTGAACGGAGATCCACATTTAAAAAGTATGGCCACACCTGCACGTTGGTGGGGGTTAACACCTGGTAGACCTGAGGATAATGTCTGGAAGCGAATGCGAAGGAGTCCCCTCTATTAAAATGGGTTTCTTGAATCAGGATGACATCTGCCCCTGACTGCCTGAATTCTCTAAGCGCCAGGTGACTCTTTCTGTTAGAATTTAGGACATGGACATTTAGCGACAGAACCTTAGCCATGGTGTTGGATAAAAGAAAACACAAAAGCACTTATCTTAGCCATCTGGAGGGATATTGTGGTACAGGGGCCAGGAGCGCGCCATGCCCAGGAGGAGTTTTGGATGGTTGTAGAGGACCGCAAGGTGAGCCAGCAGATGGGAAATAGAAAGAAAAGAACTAGGAAAGAAAGAGAGAATTAGATTGGTGTGAAAAAGTGTTTGCCCCCTTCCTCATTTCCTGTTCCTTTGCATGTTTGTCACACTTAAGTGTTTCGGAACATCAAACCAATTTAAACAATAGTCAAGGACAACACAAGTAAACACAAAATGCAATTTGTAAATGAAGGTGTTTATTATTAAAAGGTGAAAAAAAATCCAAACCATCATGGCCCTGTGTGAAAAAGTGATTGCCCCCCTAAACCTAATAACTGGTTGGGCCACCCTTAGCAGCAACAACTGCAACCAAGCGTTTGCGATAAACGTGCAATGAGGCTTTTACAGCGTCCTGGAGGAATTTTGGCCCACTCATCTTTGCAGAAATGTCCTAATTCAGTTACATTAGAGGGTTTTCGAGCATGAACGGCCTTTTTAAGGTCATACCACAACATCTCAATAGGATTCAGGTCAGGACTTTGGCTAGGCCACTCCAAAGTCTTCATTTGTTTTTTCTTCAGCCATTCGGTGGTGGACTTGCTGGTGTGTGTTAGGATCATTGTCCTGCTGCAGAACCCAAGTTCGTTTCAGCTTGAGTACACGAACAGATGGTCGGACATTCTCCTTCAGGATCTCTTGGTAGACAGCAAATTCATAGTTCCTTTTATCACGGCAAGTCTTCCAGGTCCTGAAGCAGCAAAACAGCCCCAACCATCACACTACCACCACCATATTTTACTGTTGGTATAATGTTCTTTTTCTGAAATGCAGTGTTCCTTCTACGCCAGATATACTTGGACACACACCTTCCAAAGAGTTCCACTTTTGTCTCATCGGTCCACAGAATGTTGTCCCAAAAGTCTTGGGGATCATCAAGATGTGTTGTGGATAAATTATGACGAGCTTTGATGTTCTTTTTGCTCAGCAGTGGTTTTCTCCTTGGAACTCTGCCATGCAGGCCATTTTTGCCCAGTCTTTTCCTGATGGTGGAGGCATGAACTCTGACCTTAACTGAGGCAAGTGAAGGTTCACCACTGTTCCATGTCTTCGCCATTTGTGGATAATGGCTCTCACTGTGGTTCGCTGGATTCCCAAAGCTTTTGGAAATGGCTTTATAACCCTTTCCAGACTGATAGATCTCAATTACTTTCTTTCTCAATTGTTCCTGAATTTCTTTGGGTCTCGGCATGATGTGTTTCGGATGGTTGTAGAGGACCGCAAGGTGAGCCAGCAGATGGGAAATAGAAAGAAAAGAACTAGGAAAGAAAGAGAGAATTAGATCATTAAAACATATATTGAGTGCAACATATATTATTAACAGACCCTGTGAGACCTGTGGGACACAGGCCTGACAAAGTTCCTATATGTTCCTGCCGCCAGATATCCCACATGGAAGGATAGACTCACTGCATCCACCGGTTGCTGAGAGGCTGCCCGAAGCTGGCCGCAGAGTCTGGGATGGTTCCTGATGCAGAGCCAGAGCTGGAGAGGCAGGCTGCAGAGGGATCTGCGTGCGGGAGTTGGAGGCATCCGGTGCCATATTGTCTGCCCCGCCGGATGGCATAATGTACCCCGGAGGAGGTTGGGAGGATCTCCAACTTTTATAGGAGCGGGTTCTCCTGGATCCACCCAAGTAATGATGAAGAAAGTCCCCTTAGAAGGCTGTAAGGCTGCAGGCTGAGAGAGAGCTAGGAGATTAAGCATCCATGCAGGTCGACTTCCGGTAAACCAATACAGGACTTTTAAGGTGCTTGAGTAACATAAATTGGTACAAATATTCAGTAAAATCATCAAACAATTTATTCAAAATCTATTAAAACCATAATAAAATCACATGCCAGAAAACGTCTGAAATTACATTTTCCATGCTACAATGATGTTACATTCTCAACATGTTTTGCCGAATACTTAGCTTCTCTAGGAGTTATAGCTTTAAGACTGTGCTAAAAATAAATAGACAGTAAGAATTTACGCAATAACAATATTACAATGTAAGTTTTTTTTATTTTGTGTTTTTTTTTTTACATTGGAACATGTCATGGGTACTTAAATAGCTAGAGTACAGTAATCGCATTCAGAAAGGAACCATTTATTACTATATTGGGATGTTTATGCCCACAAGAGAAGACAATGACAAGATGGTGACCATAAGAGAGATAAAGGCTCCTGGCTATAATAATAAAGGGGTTTTAATCAATTTCCATAAAGTTTCCATCATTTCTATACAATAATCCCTAAATATAGTGATATTTACAAAAAGACCATATAAGTGATAAACCACTGGAGGGCGCCAAAAAGCCTTACCTCTGCTGGGGAATGTATGAACTAGATCAAAACATCATAATGTTGTATTAGTAAAAAATAAATGAATACCCTGGAAGTATTATGGATAAACCAGCACATTTGTCCAAATTAGTTAAGAAGTCTAAATCTCCATTACTTTACAGGTTACCAAAAAAGAAAGTGAAAGTAGTAACTAATAGTTAACCTCTAGAAGTCTATATTACCTCTAACAAAGGGAAATAGCTCTATGTTACCCCATGGAAACATATACTTTCCTCCCCAGTAATAAGTATTAAAAGCCTCTATAATCAACATATACGCACACTAGTACTGTAAACTTCTATCTAGTTTAATTTACAAGTAACTTGCTTAGCAGCCAAGCGTGGGTGGCCTCCACATGGCTCTGGCAAGATGGCTGTGGGCCGGCTGACCTTTTAACCCTCAGACGCCGGGCTTGGCACGGACTCCACTTAGTCCCCATGCACATGTGCAGACAGTCTTCGTCCCCACCATAGGACCTGGTCTTCATACCCTTGTGGGAAAAAGATTCACAGTTGGCAGAGCCACTGCAGATAGCGCCCAGCACCAACCCAGGCAGGAGGTGTAAACAACACCTTCACCAACAATGTAACTGCACAATCTGGACGTTCAAAGAGTCCAGTGCCACCCCAGACAGAGGATGCGAATACCACTTTCACAATGATTATTACTGCACAACCTAGGCAATCCAAGGGGCCAGTATATACCAAGGTGATGGATTAATTAACAGCCGCTTGTGCCTGGGACTGCAAATTGGTGCAGTAGGGGTCATCACAACAACCCCAAACCTGCACCATGAGCATCCATATGGACACCATGAGCAACCACAACTCTGTCAAAATAAATAATTAAAGGGGCAATCTACTAATGACAAATTACATATTTTTTAAAAGGGATGTTATACAAAATTGTATTCCACTTATAGTATAATACGCCAGGCATAGTTTCAAGGTTTACATACAGATACACATTATCATAATTGCATGAATGGAAACATAAATCACTTAATTAAATGCGTATAATAGTCACTATATACTAATTGCGTATAGTATGGCTTGACTTGATGGATTACAGAAATAAATTTAAAACTCATACATGCATTTAACTTATAAATCCTTGTGGATTCATGTTGTAGTAAGTGTTTGTCACTGCTACCTCCTCTCTTATGTGTGGGGATGTGTTCTAAGGCTGCAGACTTGATTTCATTTAAATCAAAATTATGGTGAAGTCCTACATGATGGCTTATAGGATTTACCATTTTTCGTTTGGTAAATAAGTGACAAATGGTCTCCAATGCGGTGGGAAAAAAAGGGTGTTTTGTTTTTCCTACATAAAAACTCCCTCAATGGCATATCATTAGATAGACAATCCAAAGGTGTCTGGCAAGTTACCCTTTATGGTATTTTACAGGTTTTACCATTTTGAAGGGTGAGTTGGTGACCAGTTGAAATAAAAGAGCTAAAATTACATACCACAGGGGCACCTTAAAAGTACCATATTACTCTAATGAGGCGTACACACGGTCGGAATTTCCGATGGAAACAGTCTGATGGGAGCTTTTCAACGGATTTTCCGACCGTGTGTATGCCCATCGGTCTTTTTCTGTCGGAATTTCCGACGGACTTTGGATTAAGAACCTGTTCTCAATTTTTCCGACAGAAAACCTTTCTATCGGATTTTCCGATCGTGTGTATGCAATTCCGACACGTAAAATTCCGAGGCATGCTCGGAAACAATTAGATGCATGCTCAGAAGCATTAAACTTCCCTTCTATAGTGCTGTTGAACGTGTTTTATGCCAATGTGTTACAGACCGTCGGAATTTGGTGTGACCGTGTGTAGGCAAGACAGTTTGAGCGAAATTACGTCGGAATTCCCACCAGACGTGTTTGTAAACCTCTTTTATTACACTCCAATTAATTGATTGCAACGAAATGGAATAGACAGTGAAAGTAAATCTCTACAAAGGGAGAGGACTTTCCCTCTTAGACAGCTGTCCCTAAAATAAGTGCCTCATCAAAAGATTTCTCTGCATTCTTGTTCTGGGAACAATTGTACAATATTGGATTTCCCATCATTTTCTATTTTGGTGACAATAGACAACAGGACAGATAGAGAGGTTGGTTCAACCTGGTAGGACAAATATAGCAACAAAGACTTAAGAGCTGCTCTGACCCTTTAACCCCCCCCCCCCCCCAGACACACACACACACACACAAAAAAGGGCTATGCGAACACTTTAATAGTGGAGAAAATTAAGAAGAATGGTAGAGTCAAGAGTTGGTGGAAAGAGCAATGGAATTTTACAGAATGAGGAATGGAAGAACTGTTTTGCAGGCTGATGACAATCACCCAGGAAAGATGTCTGCAAATCTGGGAAGCTTTATTTTTTCAGTACACCACTTGTTTCCCTTCACTCCTTTCCTCACGTTTTACACCATTCACTCTACAGCACTTTTGTCCTTCACTTTTTCACTTTTTTACTTCTCCTGTACACTGACACTTGTTTTATGGCTATATTTCTTACCCCTGATCTCTACCCCGCATGGAGCAACCACTTCTCATGGATGTTTTCACATTTGATGCCTCTCATGTACTACAGTGTACCACTCTTCTTCCATATACATAATGGGGGGTATTAAAGTGATATACTGTGTTGTCCAGACAACAATAATTAATACAGCTTCCCTCTTTTGGTTCTCTGCCACAGGTATTGCCCGCATACTCCCTGTCCACATCTGGATTGTCTCTCCCCTTCCGGCACCCTCGCCTTTTTTGGTGGGGGAGGGAGGAGAGGACTCCTTTGCGTGTGACCTCTCGCAAGACCTACTGACGTTCCCAGACCCGTGTGGCCTCTGGCGGAGTCGTACCATCCTGGCACATCCCAGGCAAGGTGGATGGTGTTTTCTTCATTAAGGGTTCTATACGTGGGAGTACTGCCCTTTTTATCTTCAGGATACACACTACTGTGGTAACTATACGGAACATTTGTATCGTTTGCTCCCATTGGAGAGCTCTTTTGCCTTGCAATTACATTATGTCAATGATATTGATGTTATGTTTTTTCTAGCAGGCTTGTCCTTCTGAGGAAGACCCCTTGTGGGTTGAAACGCGTCATGAATATCTTCTCACCTGTATGACAGATACTGTACTAATATGTTGATATGAGAGCAATAGTCTGCTAAGTGTATATCCATGTTTTAATAATTGTTTTCCCACTGAAGCTCATGTTCTAACCCGGTTGTCATATTTTTTCATTTAATAAAATTCCTTTTTATACACATTACCCCTGACTCTTCCATTGCATGCTGCCTAAAAACCCCAACGTGGGGGAATTTTTTCCTTTTGTTACCTTTTAGGGGTGAGCAGCGCTCTCTTTACCTCTGGGTATGTGTCTTCCCTTTGTCGCAAATCTGGGAAGCTGATGCCCTTAGAACTAGAGCCAACCGTCAGGAAAAGAGAATTAAAGGAGAAGGAGCCACGGTGCAGAAGAAGATGAGAAGGAAGAGGAAGGAGGGCACCACATATGATGCCAGTGAAATTTTAAAAAGATATCCAAACATGGGGAAGAGGAGAACTATAAATGAGAGAAGAGTGAAAGGTGGTGCCTGAAACCTAAGCATGCAGAAGTGAACAAACATGCAAAAAAAACTTTCAGTATGTCTGATAAAAAACATAAAGTTACCTTATGTCTTTCTAATACCCTGTATACAGAAAGGATTAGGCTTACAACAGAATTAGAACCTATCCCACAGGTTTGTCAGAATTGAAGATACCTATTATAAGATACTCATAGTGATTGCTCACATTATTGGACACTCTCGATATACCCTTAAACTCAATTTATATTAAAAAAAGAAATCACTGGAGAGATACTGAGCAGGTTTGATATTACTACATGCAAAGAAAATTGGCTCTCCTGACCATTTGGCTTCTTAACGTATCACAGAGGAGGAACAGCCTTAGGTCCTCCTGATTTAAGTTCAGTATGTGATTTCCTTTATCTGAGGTTTGCATGTGGTCACGTTGATCTGAGGCCTGTAAAAAGTTTAAAGTGAGGAAGTCTGGGTCCATTTGCCTCGCAGTCATGCTCACGGATTATAAAAATAATTTATGTGTATGAATTTATGTTTTCTTTTTACAAAGGTTATAAGGGTATAAGTGCTGCTCTGAATATACTTGCCATGAGGAAGAACTGAAATAAGTATAGGTAACCCCTTTGTGACATTATTACCTTACATTTACATGAAAAACGCCCCTTGCTGTGAGAATGTTAATTCTTGCAGCAAGGAACTAGAAATGCACAACTAAGCCTGCCTCTAAGACCTTTTCTTGACCGTATTGTACTGTATTAGTTTATGCAGGTATCTACACTTGGGGTTGTGCAGGCAGAGAAAAATGCCCTCTTACTGTTTAGAAAATTGTAACTGTATAGGAAGTAAATAGCTTTGTTGCAATGAAGTATGGATTTAATATAATTGTGGAAAACATGAAGTTCAGTCAAGCAGGAAAATGTGACCGTAGCTGATTTTAATGATAAACAGTCTTATGCTGAACATGTAAAAGGATGTAACCTTCAACCATTTCCAGACCGCCACACGCCGATATACGTCCTAAGTGTGAAGAGTAATATCGTTGTTATGGCAGCAGCTAGCTGCCATAACCCCCGGTATCCTCTTCTTCGGCCGGCTGTCCGCTTCACGATAAGAGTGGTCTCTGCGGTAGATTCACCAGAAGATCACTTTTATCGGCAGCGGGAGAGGGCCCCCCCTCCCGCCACGCTCCGGTGCCCTCCGCCGCTTACTAGAGCCGTCGGCAGCAGCAGAGGTGATCGGATCTTCACCCTTGCTGGGTATGGAGACGAGTGAGGAGAAGATGGCCCCCACTCGTCTCCATAACATTGCAGGGCAGAAGCAACGTCAAAACTTCACCTTCGCCCATAGCTCTTAAAGGGCCATTTTATTTAAAAAAAAAATGACAATTTAAATGACAATTTTAATTTTTTATTGCATTTTAGTGTAAATATGAGATCTGAGGTCTTTTTGACCCCAGATCTCATATCTAAGAGGTCCTGTCATGCTTTTTTTCTATTACAAGGGATGTTTACATTCCTTGTAATAGGAATAAAAGTGACACAATTTTTTTTAAAACAGTGTAAAAATTTAAAATAAAAGGTAAAATAAATAAGAAAAAATAAAATGTTTTAAACGCGCCCCGTCCCACCAAGCTTGCATGCAGAAGCAAACGCATATGTGAGTAGCACCTGCATATGAAAACGGTGTTCAAACAACACTTGTGAAGTATCGCCGCGATCGGTAGAGCGAGATCAATAATTCTAGCCCTAGACCTCCTCTGTAACTTAAAACATGCAACCTGTAGAATTTTTTAAACATCGCCTATGGAGATTTTTAAGGGTAAAAGTTTGTTGCCATTCCATGAGCGGGCGCAATTTTGAAGCATGACATGTTGGGTATCAATTTACTCCGCGTAACATTATCTTTTACAATATGAAAAAAAAATTTGGGCTAACTTTACTGTTATCTTATATTCTAATTCAAAAAAATTATTTTTTCCCAAAAAAGTGCGCTTTTAAGACTGCTGCGCAAATACGGTGTGACAGAAAGTATTGCAACGGCCGCCATTTTATTCTCTAGGGTGTTAGAAAAAAAAAGTATAATGTTTGGGGTTCTAAGTAATTTTCTAGCAAATAAAACAGTTTTTAACTTGTAAACAACACATCACAAAAAAAAACATTCCTACGGGACAAGCTTCTGGGAGACTGGTTTGGTAGAACACAATTATCCCTGTAGTATGTTATCGTAAAATAGTGGATCTTTTTTCGTGAATGCGTATAAAACAATTCTTTGAACCAGAGGTTATTGAATGACAATGGTGGAAAGTATTTTTTTTAGAATGTTGTTTGATTGCATTACCCTTATTGTTTTGCTTGTTTCTACAGATGAAAGCAGCACTTAGTAACTATTGTGTATTTTAGCTGCAAAAAAATGGGAAGGCTTAGCCATGCATTCCAATTTGTACATCTTGCAAAGCTTTACCAATACGTAATATTCGCTTAATAGCTTTGCACATTCACATATAGACAAGAGTACACAAAGACTAATGATAATTGCAAGAACTACTAAACAAATACTACACAGGTACAGCACAAATCCAGCCAGGTTTGTTTTTACCAGGAACTGCAAGATATATTCATAAACCACGATGCTGCCTAAGGAAGGGCTTGTTAAAAAAGTATATTATATATTTTTATACATAGGTTTATTATAGACAGTATACAGAGAGAAAATAAAAGAATAAAACACATTTTATGAGATATATGAAAACCCCCATTTTTTTTAATCTACAGGTCTATGTTATTTTACCTTATAATCCATGTATTTCTTCCCATTTCCATATTCATGGTGACAGAATTCACCCATTGCCTTACGATGGGCTGTAGCATTTTCAACCTTTTGTGCTTGCTCCCCATATGAGACTTTAGTCTGATGTCTTAATAGAAAGCTTATCTGTAAAAATTCAAGTTCACTTCTAGTTTGTGTGCCTATGTGCTTTGGCCTATAGGCCAAGAAGTGAGACTGCAGATCTCAATCATCCTTCTCTCTCTGCCTGCAGGAGCAAGCAGTTCTAAAATTGGTTTAGACCAGAGCAGAGCATTAACGTTTTCCTTTCCACATCAGACCAGGGTGTTTCCAGTATGCAAAAGACCAGGGGCACCCCTTGATACTTCAAGGAGAAAAAAAATGCTACAAATTGTGGCCACATTGACAGTAGGTGGGCTTAACCGGTTCTGACCGACTCATTCAGATATATTGTTGCAGAATGGCCCCCCTGGGTGAAATCCTGTATGGGTACTTCCATTCCTTTAGCGGCCACCAGAGGGTGCACGCATGTGCCCGCTGCACAGCGGGCACCTGATGCGTGCGGTCGGCAGGCACGATCGCCACTGATCACACAAATCCATCTGCTGTAAGGGAAGAGGAGCTATATCGTTTGTTCCTACTAAGTAGGAAAAGCGATATGTCTCCTCTCCTAGTCAATCCTATCCCCCACAGTTAGAACACACTGAGGGAACACACAATGAACTCCTTGATTGTCCCCTAGTGTTAACCCCTTCCCTGCCAGTGACATTTACACAGTAATCAGTGCATTTTTATAGCACTGATCGCTGTATAAATGCTCCCAAAAAAGTGTCAAAAGTCTCCGATCTGTCCGTAGCAATGTTACAGTACCGCTAAAAATCAGATCACCGCCATTACTAGTAAAGAAAAAAAGAAAAATGCCATAAATCTTTCCCATAGTTTGTAGACACTATAACTTTTGCGCAAACCAATCAATATACGCGTATTGCGATTTATTTTACCAAAAATATGTAAAAGAATATATATTGGCCTAAAGTGATAAAGAAATTTGTTTTAGTTTTTAAAAAATTCAGGGATATTTATTATAGCAAAAAGTAAAAAATATTGTTTTTTTTTCAAAATGATCCCTATTTTTTTGTTTATAGTGCAAAAAAAAAAACCTGCAGAGGTGATCAAATACCACCAAAAGAAAGCTCTTTTTGTGGGAAAAAAAGTATGCAAATTTTAGTTTGGGTACAGCGTCGAATAACCGAGCAATTCAGTCAGTCAGTTAAAGCATTACAGTGCCAAATTGTAAAAAGTGCTCTGGTCAGGAAGGGGGTAAAATCTTCCGGAGCTGAAGTGGTTAAAGGGGCATATGTAAAGCTGAAGTTTAGTTAACCACTCGACCTCTGGAAGGTTCTACCCCCCTTCATGGACAGGCCATTTTTTGCAATACGGCACTGCGTTATTTTAACTGACAATTGTGCGTTCGTGTGACGCTGTACCCAAATAAAATTGATGTCCTTTTTTATAGTGATCAGGGCTAAAGAATATGCACTGTCACTGTACTAATGACACTGGCAGTGAAGGGGTTAACATCAGGGGCGATCAAAGGGTTAAATGTGTCCCTAGGGAGTGCTTTCTAACTGAGGTGGAAGCTTTAACTATGGGAAGACACTAGATCTCTGTCTTCCCTAGATCTCTGTCTTCCCTTGTCACAGATCGCCGTTCTGCCTCTGTCGGGAACGATCAGAGGATTGCAGCGAACATCGGGTCCGCCGGACCCACTGATTGGCTCCCACTGTGTCCAATCACAGTGGAAGCGGTTCGCTGGCGGTGTGTGTGTGTGCATGTGTGCATGCTGCAGACCCAGAAAGGTAGAATCACATACAGGTATGAGATTCACCACCCCGCAGTACGTTGGACAATCGGCAAGCGGTTAAAAAATTTGTTTTGGAATACTGTGCTATGGACATAACTTACCTCTAGAACTCAATCAATGTGGTTGAATCAATGAGGAGTCAATGGGGTTGATTTACTAAAAGTGAGAAGTACAAAATCTGGTGCCGCTCCCTATTGAAACCACTCAGCTTCTAGTTTCTTTGTCAAAGCTTATTTGAAAACAGCTAAAGTTAGAAGCTGATTGGCTACCTTGCACAGCTCCACCAATATTTTCTAGTTCCAGTCAAAAGATTTTTTCTAGCTCCAGTCAAAAAATCTTTTATATTTTCAGTCAAAAGATCTTGTGATGAAGTTGTGCATTGTACATGTGTATAGTAGAATCTGCGTGCATTCAGTGTCAGGACAATGTCACCCAGTGCCCAGGTTGAAGATGGGAAACTGGCACCCCACATTCCCTTGACCCTTCTTGGATGGAGAAGGATATGGGGACCAATAGAGAATGACACCAACATTTTTGTAATGTTTGTGGCATGCAATTAAATGGTACCAGTGAAAAGGTTAAAATCTGTGCACAAATATTGAACTAACAGTGGCAAAGGAAAAAATATCCCTGAGTAAGTCGTGTCACTGAAATGAAAAAATGCCCTTAAGTTAGCAGTGTCATGGAAAGGAAAAATGGCCCTGGTTTGATTGTGCCACTAAAAGGAAAAGAAAGTCTCTGCTTTGGTGGTGTCACCAAAAAAGAAAAAAAAAAAGAAAGAAAAAAGACCCAGAGTCAGTAGTGTCGCTGGAATGGAAAAAATGTCCCTAAATCAGTGGTGTCACTGTAAGGAAAAAAAATTTCCCTGCATTTGTGTGATCAAAAATAAAAGGCCCTTATTTGGTGGTGTCACTGTAAAGCCCCATACACACGGTAGGATTTTCGCATGGATTCTGTCCGATTGGACAATGTTGTTGAAAAATCCGACCGTGTGTATGCACCATCGGACAGTGTACGTCGGATTGTCTGACGGACAAAGTCTTATCTCCTGCTGGATAGATTTTCCGACAACACGGTCCGATCACACCAAATCCGATCGTGTGTACCGTCGTCCGACGGACAAAGTGCTACGCATGCTCAGATCACATTACAAGACCAAAGCTATTGGCTACTAGCCTCTACGTAGTCCCGTCGTAGGCAACAAACGTCACCACGTTCAGAATGATCGGATTTTCCAACAACTTTGTCCGACCGTGTGTATGCAACACCAACATCGGACAAAGTATGACGGACATGATCCGACGGACCTGGTCCTCGGATAATCCGAGCGTGTGTATGGGGCTTAAGGAAAAAAAGACAATGACAGTGCTGTCACCGAAATGAAAAAAAGTCTCTGCGTAGGTGGTGTCACTGTAAGGAAAAAATTTCCCAGAGTCGATGGTATCAATGGAAGGAAAACAAGTCCCTGCATCAGTTGCAGTGGCGGCTGGTGAAGTTTTAGGAAGGGGGGGCGCCAGACCCCGCCCTGCCTTTTTGACCCATCCCACTTGGTGAAAATGGGCGTGTTTTCAGTGAAATAGTGGGCGTGGCTCTAAGGTGGTGTAGTTAGCGTCTGAGATGAACGAGGGATGGAGAGAGAGAGGAATGAAGGGACAGCAGCCCCAGATCCTACACCACACTAGAAATGTGTATTCTAGAAAGCTTAACAATCAGCAGATAAAGATACTCCAAACACCCGGTGTTGGCACTTCAATCATCCCGGCACCATGGTTGTTATGGTGTCAGGATGATTGAATCGCATTATTTCTATTATTACATTGTAAATGTAATATAGAATTAAATGATTTAACTCACCATAATGCAGAATCAGTGGGAGCCCTGAGCGTGTCACCTGCCACGTCACCTGCCATCAGATGCCATCAGGCATCCCCAGCGGAGTCCTTCCTTAGGCTGGATTCACACCTAGGCATTTTTAGTGCTCTTTGCATTTTGCAGATTTGCACTACAGAACGTGTTCCATAGGAAACCATGTTAAATGGACTGTAGTGCAAATCTGCAAAATGCAAAAAGCATTAAAAATGCAAAGATGTGAATCCAGCCTTACATCAGGTGCCCTCAGTGGAGAACCTCCTTACATGCAGCCTGCGTCCCACCAAATGCAGCCAGCCTGTGTGTAGAACATCTTATGTAGGACATGCCATGAATTACATGTTGTACATAGCATGTCCTACACATAGCATGTTCTTCTACACATAACATGACATAAACATGACATCCACATAACATGACATCCACATAACATGACATCCACACAACATGTCCTCCACACAACATGTCCTCCACATAACATAAACATGACATACACATGACATGACATACACATGACATGACATAACATGACATGCACATAACATGACATACCCATGACATGACATGCACATAACATGACATGCACATAACATGACATCCGCATAACATGTCATCCACATAACATGTCATCCGCATAACATGTCATCCACATGACATGACATGACATACACATAACATGACATGCACATAACATGACATACACATAACATGACATGCACATAACATGACATCCGCATAACATGTCATCCGCATATAACATGGCATACACATAACATGACATGACATACACATGACATAACATGACATACACATAGCACAACATACACCTAGCATGACATACACATTGCGTGTCCTCCACATGACATACACATATAGCACATCCTGCACATGTCATCCACAATGACGAAACAATGTCCAGACTGCCGCCGACATTTACATGTACTGTATGGTAATGGGTTGCCATCCAACCTCCACAAATACCAGGCTGCACATGACAAAAATAAAATGTATGTGTTGATAAGGAGGGGGAGGGGGGGGGGGTGCCGTCCAACCTCCAAAGCTGCAAATACCAGGCTGCTGCACATAAAAAAGATTAATGTGTTAAAATAAGCCGTCCTACCGTCAGGAGAAGTAAAGCCTGTGCCATCTGAGAAAGTGAAAGTGAAGTCTGTCAGCCGTCGAAGCTCAGCTCAGCTTCCTCTCACGCTGGACTGAACAGACGAGTGCCAACGTCACTTCCTGGAGTGACGTAGCTCAATGTATTTGATTCTATGCACTGCACTCGACTGGCAAGTCAATCGCGCCGGAAGCTGTGGCGCGATCGACCGCGCCACAGAGCGAGTTTTTTGCAGGCAAATGAAGCGCCTCGTCTGCAATCTCATGATTGCATCGACGTGGTGTTTCCCAAACTGCACTGCGCCCAGCGCACGGCACCGGGACACAGTGCATAAAAGGACATTAAAATGTTTTTTTTTTTGTTTTTTTTTTTAAAGGGACATGTTTAAATAAAATATATATTTTTTTTTTTACTTTTTTTTTGACTGCCTGGGGGTGGGGGGGCGGCGCCCGGGCGCCCCCTATGGACGGGCCACCACTGGTTGTATTGTTAGCACACTGACACACGCCCATCAGTATCTTTCAATCTGTCTCTTGATGTATGTCTAAAGTGATTGCACCTGATGAGCAGGAACACATAATACTATTTGCAACTGTGTTAGTCCTTGGCATCAAATCTCCAACTACAGGCCAACGATTGAAGTTCATTTGCATGCACATTAACAGAGCAACAGTTCTTTAAGCATATGTACCCATGCAGTGTAAACCCTACAATTTTAAATGTCCAAGTCCCTGGGCATGATTAGTGCTAACAAACATTAACATCTGTCCCTGGCTGCAATGAGCTTCCAATCTAAAGTCCAAAACTAACTTTCTTACATTAGAGACTATTTCGACAGGAGACAAATAAAATGCCAGCATGTCCTTGGATTGTGGTGAGAAACCCACACAGGGAGAACATACAAACTTCAACACAAGCATTAGCATGTTGGGGAATTAAACCAGCAACCCCAGTGCTGCTAGATGGAATTGCTACCCAATTAGCCAGCGGGCAGCCTCACACAGGTTGTCTGCATCTCTGTGGTGTGAACCAGCCCTAAGTCCATAGACATGTTCATTGTCACAAGCAATGTACAATATATTGTCCTAGGAATTGGGATGCCTGCCTTTATATGCACATGAACTGTAATGGCATCCCAGTGTTAGTCCGTAGAGTTCAAAATTGATTTGGCCCACCCTTTGCAGCTATAACAGCTTCAACTCTTCTGGTAAGGCTGTCCACAAGGTTTAGGAGTGCGTCTATGAGAATATTTGACCATTCTTCCATAAGTGCATTTATGAGGTCAGGCACTGATGTTGGACGAGAAGGCCAGGCTTACAGTCTCCACTCTAATTCATCCCCAAGGTGTTTTGTTGTGTTGAGGTCAGGACTCTGTGCAGGCCAGTCGAGTTCCTCCACCCCAAACTCATTCATCCATGTCTTTATGGACCTTGCTTTGTGCACTGGTCCAAATCATTTGGTGAAGGGGGATTATGATGAGGGGTTGGGCTTAGCCTCTTACTTCCAGTGAACGGAACTCTTAAGGCATCAGCATACCAAGACATTTTGGACAATTTAATGCTCCCAACTTTGTGGGAACAGTTTGGAGTAGGGTTTGGGGACAGGTTCTGTGGCTGATTAAGGTGGTAATTAAACTTACTTGGTGCCTTATCTGCATTAAATCAGCCTCAGAACCTATGTAATTAATATGTGTCCTGGATTAAAGGGATGATGTGGCAACCCTGGTTTGGGGATGGCCCCTTCCTGTTCCAACATGACTGCACACCAGTGCACAAAGCAAGGTCCATAAAGACATAGATGAGCAAGTTTGGGGTGGAGGAACTTGACTGGCCTGCACAGAGTCCTGACCTCAACCTGATAGAACACCTTTTGGCTGAATTAGAGCAGAGACTGCAAGCCAGGCCTTCTCATCCAACATCAGTGCCTGGCCTCACAAATGCACTTCTTGAAGAATGGTCAAACATTCCCATAGACACACTAAACCTTGTGGACAGCCTTCTTAGCCTTCCCAGAAGCTGTTCTAGCTGCAAAGGGTGGGCCAAATCAAACTTTAACCCTATGGACTAAGACTGGGCTGCCATTAAAATGTATGTGTGTGTAAAGGCAGGCGTCCCAATACTTTTGGCTAGATAGTGTATCTGGCAAGATTTACAATGGTGGTGGAACCCTCCTACACATAAAAACTACATTTAGACATAAGGGTTAATTTACTAAAGGCAAATTCACTTTGCTCTACAGGTGTATCTACAGCAACTGCACTTGCCTTTAGTAAATAAACCCCATAGTTTTAGGGCCTGGAAGATGAAACTTCACTACAAGAAGCAGCATGTTTGGGATGCGAACCCAGACGCTCAGGGATGCCAAGCAGAAGTTCTAACCTCTAAGCCACGGAGCTGCCACATGTGAAAACCTCCTACACATAAATACTGCATTTCTTTGGACATACAGATGGTGGAATTACATTACTCAAGAGTTCTTCTTGATTTATTCTGTGATATTTGGTGGTTCTTTGTGGGTCAGTGTAGAATAGTGATATCACCCTCAAATTTTTAGGAAATTGCATTTTGATTTCTGATGTTGGTACACATATCACATTTTTGGGCTCAAATTATGATTATTTGGAAATAATAAAAAAGCACAAAAAATTGTAACTCATTTAAAATTTGCATCAGCAATGGTTTTGTTTGTGGCTTGTAAAGACCTGTGTGAGTTTGGGTAAAGATTGTTGTGAGATGGAGAGTAACAAGTGAAAGTGACAGAGATAAAAAAATTTATATTTTTCCAAAACATCAAAACATTCCACATCAGTGGCGGCTGGTGAAGTTTTATGATGGGGGAACGCCTGACCCCACCCTTCCTTTTTGACCCCTCCCACTTCCAATAAACCACACCCCTTATCGAATCCACCCACTCTGTCCCCTGTATTCCACCCATAGTGTCAGGAGTATATAGCTCAGGAGTATACAGCTCAGCCTCACAGGACATAGTATACAGCTCAGCCTCACAGGACATAGTATACAGCTCAGCCTCACAGGACATAGTATACAGCGCAGCCTCACAGGACATAATATACAGCTCAGCCTCACAGGACATAGTATACAGCTCAGCCTCACAGGACATAGTATACAGCTCAGCCTCACAGGACATAGTATACAGCTCAGCCTCACAGGACATAGTATACAGCTCAGCCCCACAGGACATAGTATACAGCTCAGCCTCACAGGACATAGTATACAGCTCAGCCTCACAGGACATAGTATACAGCTCAGCCTCACAGGACATAGTATACAGCTCAGCCTCACAGGACATAGTATACAGCTCAGCCTCACAGGACATAGTATACAGCTAAGCCTCACAGGACATATAGTATAAAGCTCAGCCTCACAGGACATAGTATACAGCTCAGCCTCACAGGACATAGTATACAGCTAAGCCTCACAGGACATATAGTATAAAGCTCAGCCTCACAGGACATAGTATACAGCTCAGCCTCACAGGACATAGTATACAGCTCAGCCTCACAGGACATAGTATACAGCTCAGCCTCACAGGACATAGTATACAGCTCAGCCTCACAGATCATGGTAAGATAGAGAGAGAGACTCCAATTACTCAGCTCAGCTCACAGCACCAGGAGACATCCACTAAAGCCTGTCAGCCTTCCCTGTACTCTCAAATGTGTGTGAGGGCAGAGAAGGGCTGTTGGTGCAGGGTGGAGGGGGGTTGGGTTATAACAGAGGACATTGCATGTCTATCAGTGTATGATGTTCAGCTGCTTCCTCCAGCTGCTTGCTCTGCTCAGACTGCATCCTCCTCTCCTCCTCCTCCCCTTATTTTTACATTACGTTCTCTCATTCCTCCAGCCCAGACTGCCATCCTCTGTCTCTCTGTTCCTGGCTCTCCTACTCACAGCTCACAAACTTTTCCATAGTCACTGTGAGCAGGGTGGAAGCTGGAGGATACGGAGCAGCTCAGTAGAAGGAAAGTGGAGCAAAGAGGATTCTGAGCTCAGACTCAGCACTGCCAGCTCCGCGCCCTTCCGCAGCATCAGTGATCCGCTCCCTGCCTCACCTCACATCACAGGATCCCAGGTCCCAGTCAGTCACTCTCCGCAACACAGTGAGCCAGCCGGCAAACTGGAAGTGAGGCTGCAGTGCCGAAAAAGCAGTCGTCCTCCGGTCCCGGCCAATAAAAAAAAACACAGGAGTCAGAGGCAAATCAGTGTAGAGTGTTTACGGGTGCATTGCTTGTCCCTAAATTTATCTCATAGTTTGAAGATGCTATAACTTTTGCGCAAACCAATCAATATACGCTTATTGGGATTTTTTTTTACCAAAAATATGTAGCAGAATATTAGCCTAAATTGATGAAGAAATTAGATTTTTTTTTTTTAAATGTGTTTTATAGCAGAAAGTAAAAAATATTGTTTTTTTTTTTTTTTTTCAAAATTGTCTGCCTTTTTTTGTTTATAGAGCAAAAAATAAAAACCGCAGAGGTGATCAAGCACCACCAAAAAAAGCTCTATTTGTGGGAAAAAAAGGACATCAATTTTATTTGGTGGCAGAATCGCACCACCGCACAATTGACAGTTAAGGCAATGCAGTTCTGTATCACAAAAAATGGCCCTATTAGAAAGGGGTGGGTCGGGGTGAACCTTCCAGAGCTGAAGTGGTTAAAAAACGCAAAATGCGCCAAAAACAAACTACATGCATTTCTGAAGCGTCTCCATTGAAGTCTATTGAACCAAAAACGCACCATTTTGCGTTTTAAAAAAGTCCCTTTCCTGACCCATTCCAAAAATGCAGCAGCTGAACAAAGCATAGATGTGAACGTGCCCATAGGAAACCATGTTGAATGGATGGTAGTGCGTCTCTGCAAAAAGCACTAAAAAACGCATAGGTTTGAACCAGGCCTGACAGTGTCCCAGTTTAGAAACACAGTTCGAAAAACACATTTGAAGCATTTCAGAAGACTGACCAGAGTTTTACCCAAGTTAAATCATTTACAGTTCCTAATATTAAGGGGTTAATGGTAAAGATGCCAGTGCTTATGGGTTTGCCCCTGTAGAAAGGGTATCTGTCATTCTCATCTCCAGCTTTGTGATTTACTCAGCAAAAGGTAATGTTCTTTTCTGTAAAAAATAATAGCCCTGCTGAATATGCGTGGGAAAGTCAAAGGCCTGTACATCGCCAGGCCTCCATTATCCTCTGAAATCTTTCACTCTAAAACAGCAGCTGTGTTTTCATGAGTTGCAAACAGCCGTCTGCCTCTTAGAAAGCCACCGCTGCTAAGGTAATGACAGGTTGTGCTTATACACACACACACACTTACACGCGTGTGTGCGCAGAAAGACACAGTCAGGGCTCGGCTAATGTAATCATTAGGAAGAAGGACATAACTGGGAACAGGTAGCAGTGCAGCAGGGACCAGGCAAACAGCAGCCTTCATTCCAGCAAAACAATTAAAAGCGGGACAAAGGCCAAGCGAACTGCTGGTTAAATGCTTATTTTGGATGACGTTTTTTTTCTTCTATAGGTGGGTTACCTATTGAGCAAAATAGCTCTAAAACAATATGTATGCTTTTCCAACATTTTAAAAATACATTTGAAAAAAGAAAATAAAGAGATTTTTTTCATCCTGAGCCATTAGATTATCTAAAAAAAAATGAAAATCAATCCATGGTGAAACTGTAGGAATAAAGTTGTTTTCTTATTCATTTGTATGCTATGATGTAAGTGCATTATAGTCTACACTCAATGCAGAGTCTATATATATATATAGAGTATATATATATATGTAGCACTGACCCCCGAAGGAGCTGCTGGTTTTATTTGGCTTACCGTTACCTTCTTCACCTTGTCTCCGTCTAGGGTTTCCAGTGGTAGATGGCCCAAAGAAATGCGGAAACTGACACTTTATCTTCCTTTTGGGATATTTAGTTAAAAGATAAAACAGTCTCTTAAATGTAGGGTAGAGGGTTAGGATGAAAGTTAAGGTACTTTTGGAACTGCAAAGATGGGAGGTCTCTTATAGAAGAAATTCAGAGAACAACTGTTTCACAGCTGGATTATCACAACCCCCGGATAGACCTCCTCTCACTAGGCCTAGAAGCCGACAGGGTGTTAGGTAAAGCAAAGTCTCTGCCACAGACTTGAGCGTAAAATACTTAAAGAAAAGTCTCTGCCACAGACTTGGATGTAGAACACTTGAGAAAAGTCTCTGCCACAGACTTGGATGTAGAACACTTGAGAAAAGTCTCTGCCACAGACTTGGATGTAACTGAGGGACTTAGACAAATTTAGAGAGCTGTCATACGGTACCAGTATCTCTCAGCCGGTCCGGCGATACCGTATGAGTGTAGATCCATTTAGTGTCCTTCAACTGAGCCTCCAGGCTCCTTCAGAGAAGCCAGCTTTGTGCATGGCCTTCTCCCGAAGAATCCTCCCCTGGATGCTCCTCCAGTTGCTGGGCCTCTCCTTAGATGAGACGGCACCGGACCACTCTTAAATCAATAGGCCCCGACATCCATTCAGGCCTGTCCCTGCAGCTACTTCACCTCGGGCTATCCAGCCCCGAGACTTGGAATTGCATGGATCCGCACCCCAGGCCAGGAGGGCCGTGGGGGCTGGTCAGGAGGACTAGGACCAAACAGACAGAAGATCTCTTCTGGGCTGGAACGGAACAACAAAACACATGATCTCAGTACCCTAAATACCCCCTCCCAGAATTCACAGCAGGACAAACACTCAAACTAGGCTGGTTCTGAGAGAAAGAATGGTATCCAATACACCCAGCCAAACTGCGTTCTCATACTTGCCGGCGGTGACAGCGACACCTGCGGCCAAGTAGAACTCAGTGCAATCCAGCTAGACTGATACTGAAATCATAATTTGGCAGAATTAGCCCTAAAACCCAACTATGGTTTAAGGAATATTAATTTTCAAAAACATATAACGTATGCTCGTCAGGAGCCAGCACTACATATATATCTATACTACACGGTATATATATATATATATATATATACACAGTATCTCACAAAAGTGAGTACACCCCTCACATTTTTGTAAATATTTTATTATATCTTTTCATGTGACAACACTGAAGAAATTAGACTTTGCTACAATGTAAAGTAGTGAGTGTACATCTTGTATAACTGTGTAAATTTGCTGCCCCCTCAAAATAACTCAACACAAAGCCATTAATGTCTAAACCGCTAGCAACAAAAGTGAATACACCCCTAAGTGAAAATGTCCAAATTGGGCCCAAAGTGTCAATAATTTGTGTGGCCACCATTATTTTCCAGCACTGCTTTTCTTGGGCATGGAATTCACCAGAGCTTCACAGGTTGCCACTGGAGTCCTCTTCCACTCCTCTATGATGACATCATGTAGCTGGTGGATGTTAGAGACCTTGCCCTCCTCCACCTTCCGTTTGAGGATGCCCCACAGATGCTCAATAGGGTTTAGGTCTGGAGACATGCTTGGCCAGTCCATCACCTTTGCCCTCAGCTTCTTAGCAAGGCAGTGGTCATCTTGGAGGTGTGCTTGGGGTCCTTTTTGTAGCGGGCATAGCCCCTTGAAGGGCGGCCTTGACTTTGGCTTTGACTCGTGGCTTGTCTGTGAATGTCCAGGGGTTCCCAGTGTTAGTACCCAACAACTTTGGATGATGACACATAAAAGTCCTTTTTAAGGTTTTTATTCTGCAGTGGTAACATCCAACAAAACACAGTCTCAGATAGGAATAGAGGGGCAAGGGTGAAGAAACTCAGGCACCTTGAACTGCCGACATCCACTGAATGTCTCTAATCAACCCAGAGAGTAGCCACTCGCAGCTGGGCGCTTCAATGCCGGATAGACCTCCAGCCAGAAGTCTAGCAGCCAACAATGTATACCAGAAACTTGCTAAAGTCTCTGACACAGAATAAACTTGTAACTGAAGATGAATAGGAACCTTTCTCACAGTACCTGGAACTTTCTCTGTCTCCTAGGCAGTACTGTGGTGGAAGTGTGGATTCTTTAGTGTCCATACAACTCAGCTTCCAGGCTCTTACTGAGATGCCAGCTTGTTGGCCCTCCTACAAAGAGTCCTCCCCTGGTCACTTGTACGAGTTGCCGTGTCCCTCCAATACTGAGAGCACACCGGGACACCTTGAATCCTCCTTCAGTTACTGGGCCTCGGGCTAGCCAGCTCCGAGACTTGGGAACAGACAGATCCCCACCCCAGACCATGCGGGTCTATGGGACTAGTCAGGCTGACCATGTTTGCGGGACGGCAAACGCTCCTAGGCCCGGGACCCCTCGGGCTAGCCAGCTCCGAGACTTGGGAACAGACGGATCCCCACCCCAGACCATGCGCGTCTATGGGGCTAGTCAGATGAGGCCGCGGGACCCCTCGCGGTGCTACCTCAGTCCAGAACCAGGAAACAAGACTGTGGCCGAACTCCGAACACGTGACTTCAGCACCTTAAGTACCCTTCCCCAGACTACACAGCGGGGCCAGACGTGCCCACTGATTGGCTCTGGGAAAGATTGGTACCCAACACGTCCAACCAGGCCTGGTTCTCAGCCTGTCATGGGTACCTCACTGCACCTATGACCAGGCAGAACCCTAGTACAGCCCAGCCAAACTGATGCCAAAGTAAACCTACACAAATAACCCTCAGAACCCCATTACTGTTCTGAGGGAAGAAACAAAATTTCCACCTATAGTGCACACTTGGTAAAGTGTGACCGCTACATTATCATGTTGGAATACTGCCCTGCAGCCCAGTCTCTGAAGGGAGGGTATCATGCTCTGCTTCAGTATGTCACAGTACTTGTTGGCATTCATGGTTCCCGGCAGCACTCATGCAGCCTCAGACCATGACACTTCCACCACCATGCTTGACTGTAGGCACACACTTGTCTTTGTACTTCTCACCTGGTTGCCGCCACACACGATTGACACCATCTGAACCAAATAAGTTTATCTTGGTCTCATCAGACCACAGGACATGGGTGCAGTAATCCATGTCCTTAGTCTGCTTGTCTTCAGCAAACTGTTTGCAGGCTTTCTTGTGTATTATCTTTAGAAGAGGCTTCCTTCTGGGACGACAGCCATGCAAACCAATTTGATGCAGTGTGCGGCGTATGATCTGAGCATTGACAGGCTGACCCCCCACCCCTTCAACCTCTGCAGCAATGCTGGCAGCACTCATACGTCTATTTCCCAAAGACAACCTCTGGATATGACGCTGAGCATGTGCACTCAACTTTTTTGGTCGACCATGGTGAGGCCTGTTCTGAGTGGAAACTGTCCTGTTAAACAGCTGTATGGTCTTGGCCACCATGCTGCAGCTCAGTTTCAGGGTCTTGGCAATCTTCTTATAGCCTAGGCCATCTTTATGTAGAGCCACAATTTTTTTTTCAGATCCTCAGAGAGTTCTTTTGAACTTCCAGTGACCAGTATGAGAGAGTGAGAGCGATAACACAAAATTTAACACACCTTCTCCCCATTCACACCTGAGACCTTGTAACACTAACGAGTCACATGACACCGGGGAGGGAAAATGGCAAATCTTCCCAATTTGGACACTTTCACTTAGGGGTGTACTCACTTTTGTTGCCAGCAGCTTAGATATTAATGGCTGTGCGTTGAGTTATTTTGAGGGGACAGCAAATTTACACTGTTATACAAGCTGTACACTCGTTACTTTACATTGTAGCAAGTTTAATTTCTTCAGTGTTGTCACATGAAAAGATATAATAAAATATTGACAAAAATGTGAGGGGTGTACTCACTTTTGTGAGATACTGTATGTGTGTATATATATATATATATATATATATATACACACTAAACTGCCTGCACACCACTAACTAATTTGCGTCTAGCTAACATTTTCTCAATGATAACACTATATACGGACGCCGTGTAAGCAACCTTATATAGTGTGGGGCATGGCCCCCTGAGCCATGATTGGCTAAAGGCACCCTGCCTTTGGCCAATCATAGCTCTCACAGCAGAGCTCGCTGTGATTGTGCACCTGACTTGCATGCTTTGGCCAATCATCAGCTATCAATGCACTGCGATCTTGCAGTGCAGTATGGGGCGTTCCGCAGCGCTCGAATGTTTGACTTGAACATCGGGCTCATCCCTACATGCTAATTATGTTTTTTAAATCAAATATTGATTTTTATTTTTATTATGAAACATACAAACAAATAATGTGTCAAATTAATCCATAAAGTATCAAGAAATAAGAAAACACACAAACCAAATAAACCTTGCACCTCTCAGGCTAAAATAACTTAACATATAATAAAGGAACATGGATACATTTTACATTTTATTAAAATTTTATTTTTTATTTTTAAGTAAATCACTGGGTCTGTGTGCTTCTCTGTGCAATACAGGCAGATCATAGCTGATGGGAGGGGTCCTGCAGGTTGCTGAAAATTGTTTTTTAAAACCATCACAGCACCCTGCCTCAGTAACCCTCTCTGGAACTCTCAGCCCTGGTACAGGCACTGGGCTAGCTCTTGGGAGGACTTATGCAAATATCCAAATGTCCTAATGGGTGGATGTCAGTCTGGAGGAGTGGACATTTCTAGGCAGGTTGCATTTGAACACATAGTTCCCTAGGTCAATGATTCTCAACTCCAGTCCTCAAGTACCCCCAACAGGTCATGTTTTCAAGATTGCACTCAGATGAAATGGCTATGGTAATCTCTAAGGCAGTGAAACTTATTAAATCACCTGTGCAAAACAATAGGAAGCCTGAGAACATGACTGGTTGGGGGTACTTGAGGATTGTACTTGAGAAACATTGTCCTAAGTAACACTCACATGTGAGGCGGAGCCTCCTTGATCGAAAGAACTAAAATGCAAAAGGGGCAAGGCAGAGACAGTAAAGCTATTTTCACACCCAGGCGCTGGGTGCGCTGGCGGTAAAGCGGCGCTATATTTAGCGCCGCTTTACCGTCGTTTTAGCGGCGCCTTTCGGCCACTAGAGGGGCGGTTTTACCCCCTGCGAGCGGCCGAAAAAGGGTTAATACCGCCCGCAAAGCGCCGCTCCACCGGCGCTTTGCGGGCGGGTTCGGAGCGCTGCCCCATTGTTTTCAATTGGAGGGGGCGCATTAGGAGCGGTAAATACACCGCTCCTACAGCGCACCAAAGATGCGGCTTGCAGGACATTTGAAATCAATAGGACAGCGCGGCAATACCGCCGGCTGCAGCAGCGCTTTGCCGGCGGTTTTAACCCTTTTTCGGCTGTTAGCGGGGGTTAAAACTGCACCATTAGCGGCCGAAAACTGCCGCTAAAATGATGTTAAAGCAGCGCTAAATATAACGCCGCTTTATCGCCAATGCCGCTCCCGCCCCAGTGTGAAAGGGGCCTAAGTGATTTCAGTACAGAAGAGGTACCTGCATAACCTTGCAAGACTAAAAGAATGTCTGAATTCCAGCTTTAAAGGGCATATTCTCAAAAAGCAGTAAAAGAGCTATAAAACAAGCCATCCATGACCTCTCTAGCTGCTTGTACTCTGAAGTAGTTCATTCTCAAAAAAACTCAAATATACTTCAAAGTTGGCTTAATCAGAATGTAACATTTTAGAAACACCTGCTGCGTGTTTACATAGGGCTGGAAGGTCACCAAGATTTATTGCAATAGAAAGTAATAGAAACAAAGCTTAGATTTCAGTGTCTCTGTTGTGAGCGCTTGTTGTGAAATGATTTTGCTGTTTCAGAATACGTTCCTTTGTATAGTCTGGGAACAGGTTCACTTTATACATATGAAAAATAATTATTTTTCTATGGTTTGTGTTGCTAAAAGCAGGGCTTTTTCCTACCGGAAACCTGGCTGAATTGAGTTCCTCCACCTCTGGCAGTGGCACTGCACACACTGCTTCTGTATTACAAGTGACAGCTCACCTCTCCCACCAGTTCCCACAGAACTCTCCCTCCCGAAACTCAGAGTGAAGAGGTGGGAGGTACAGCTGCCGGTGCACAGTGCAATATCGACTGCAGGGAAGATATCCCATGTTAAGCTGCAGCTTTGTGTCCGGATAACGACACCCCCTGCTGGTTGATCTTGCTGCCAATACAAGTGCTGGCCACTGGGGAAGAGACAGACCCCCAAAATAAAACAGGGAGGCTACTGGGAGGTGAACAGATGAGGACAGCGGAAGGTTGGGGGCGGGGGGATCACGTGTGCAAAAGTTGCAGATGTCAGAGTTGAAGAAAATGGCTGCAGAGCTTAGCTGCTGAGCATAACCTGCATTCTGAGCATAACTTCTCCTGAGCCCTGCATTCTGAGCATAATGCACTCCTGGACCCCTGCATTCTGAGTGTAATGCGTTCCTGAATCCTGCTTTGAGCGTAATGCATTCCTGAACCATGCACTCTCTGTATAGAGCATCCCTGAACCCTATATTGTGAGCATAACATACCGCTAAACCCTATATTCTGAGCATAACACACTCCTTAACCCTGCGTTCTGAGTGTAATGTACTACTGTACCATGCATGCTGATCACAACGCACTCCTAAACTCTGCATTCTGAGCGCAACACACTGCTACTACGTTACTGCATTCTGAGAGTACCAAAAAAAAACATACTAAAAATCACGCTGGCAGGTGCAAGATTATCTACTGGGTGCAGGGCCATCTTTAAGGCAGGGCAAAAGGGGCAGCTGCCCTGGGCCCTGTCATTGTTGTGGGGCCCAAAGCAGCTGCCTAATACTTGCCAACTATCCCAGTTTAAATTCCCTCGTCCCTTGAGGTTTTAGTCATGTGCTTTGTCCTGATATCTCAATGTGAAGTTATGTTACTAATGCTGCCCAGCTCTGCCCTATTGCCCAGATGACTGACCTGCAGACCCTCAGACCCTGTGTTTACATGTAAATACCGGCATTGATATGTAAATAGTGACGGCATTCATATGTAAATAGCGGCGGACGGCACTACAAACGCGATAGAAAGTCCCAAACCCTATTTCAAAATCACACAGTGCCAAGGCACATGTCAGCAAATGCATGAGGGTGTCATTAACAATTAATGGCACTGCTGTGTATCTGCTTAAGGGCAGCCCGTTTCTGTGGTGTCAGGAAAACGATTTTGCATGCGTTCCCGACACACACAAATGTGAACGCAGGCTAAATGTCTCAGTTACATTGGCGGTCAGTGTAAATCTTCTCATTACATTAGTGCTTGGTGTAGAATCCTTTCATCCACACTAGTGGCCAGTTTGAATGTCCCCCTTAAATTGGTGGTCAGTGTAAATCCCTCCTTACATTGGTGGTTACTGTGAATGCTTCTATTACATTAGTGGTCAGTGTAAACCCCCATTACATTAGTGGTCAGTGTAAACCCCTATTACATTGGTGGCCAGTGTTAAAACTCCTCTTTATGTTGTTAGTCGGTAAAAAAAATCAGCATTGCCATTGATCACACCCTCCCCTCCCCGGGCACTGCCACTGATCCCAGGAGTCCTAGGATCACTAGGAGTTTGCTGTCTATTAATAGGTCCCCTCACCTCCCCAGTCCATGGTATGCAGGCAGTGAGGAGATGATGTGCTGTAATGTCTAGCAACCAATCAGTAAGCAGTAATGATGTGCAGTAACCTCTAGCAACCAACCCGTGAGCAGTATTGATGTACAGTAATCTCTAGCAACCAATCAACAAGCAGAAATCATGTGTTGTAACCTCTATAAACTGATCAGTGAGCCATGATGTTTTCTGTAACCTCTAGCAACAGTCAGTGAGCGGTAATGATACACTGTAACCCCTGACAACCAATCGCAATCGCTGCCTGATCTGAATCAGTAAACAGATTTTGAGTCTAGCTGCTATTTATTGTATGTTTCAGAGCAGGTGGAGAGCGAAAACTGCATGGGGGGGGACCCAAGAAAATTTTTGCCTAGGGTCCAAGCAATATTAAAGATGGCCCTGACTGGGTGCCCCTGATGATGTCAGTTATGACAAAATAGAAAGGAGCTAACATATGTAACATTTTCACGCTTGTTTGCCCGGGAATGTACTTTAGAGGTGGTGCACATGTAGCTTTAAATGGTGTTTTTGTTTGCCCGGGAATGTACTTTACATATAAGATATATATGGATAGTATTGACTGGAGATTGGGAGATACTACAGGAATCCAGCTAAGTGGCATCTGTTGAATCCCTTTAGGATGAGATTACCATTTACAGGCTAATTTGACTCTGTAATAGGGTGTATCTGTTCCGGTAAGAGTCCATTTCTAACAATGGTGACGATTGACTTAGTGGTCACAAGTTTTGGCTCAACATAATATTTTCAATAGCACAGTGATGATTCTGCAAATAATTGGAACTGTTATATCATTTGTATACACATGTGTTTCTTTATATTTGTCATTGGACTATATGTTTTAAATTTTTTGGACTTCACCGCTGTCTGTTTGAATATTTTGTTTTTCAAATCAAATCTCCACAGTATCACCTATAGCGCAACAAGTTATATATCCTTATCTTGAGATTAATGCACTCCTAAACCCTGCACTCCCTGCATAGCACACTCCTAAACCTTGCATTCTGAGCATAAAGCAGTGCTAAACCCTGCATTCTGAGCATAACACGCTCTTGAACCATGCACTTGTGTGTTATGCATTCCTGGTTTTATTTAACAATGCCCCTTTAAGGCACTCATACTAGTGCAATTTGGCCACACACACCCTATGACATGGCATCCAGAGGGGGGGGGGGGGTTCCTGCACCTATTCTCTGAGAAAAAAAGCCCTGGCAAAAAGTGTTGCTATTGCTTCTCCTCTTATATTGGGACATGGTTTCAAAAGCTTATGAATATCCTTTCCATCTAAATTTCCCATTGCTATACAGAGAGGCCTTGTCTAGTCTCTTGGACACAGTTCATATAACACCTTACTTATATAGGCAATGCAAAATTGGGATGTTTGCCCCCCCCCCCTCTCAAAACAACCCACACCCTTTTTAAAAATAGTGTTTCTTTGGTCTTTATGCTTTGGCGACACCATTTGTTCTTTATATATCCTCTTCTTACTCCAGTGGTGGGGAGGATCCTGAATGTTGCAGAGAGTGGTACCATGTGTTGATGCAGATGCAGTACCACTCTCAGCAGCACCCGCCATTGAGTCCAGAGTTCGGGCAGGCATTTGATACCCTGATCTCACAGAAAGTGGATTGTATGATGCTGTATGTGATTAAACCTGGTATTTGCAGCCGGGCTGTTTTTTTTTTTTATCCCATGCTGGCAGGTGAGTGAATTTTGACTTGGGCTTTAGGTTCATGATCAACACCACGTTCTTTTGGGACCATACAGTGATAACCTAAAGTGATAAAATTACTACATACTACTAAGTAAACAAAGAACCACATCAAGCTGACCAAGTCACTTAGAGTCCATCTTAGTTGAAATAACCCCCTGAAAAAGACTGTTCAAGTTGAAACACGTTGGGTTCTACTCTGTCATATCCATTTTTTGACTGATTAGGTTTCCTACAATATTTTATTACAGGAATTTCTATGCACATGGATATAAAACCTTTGTATGAGTTTTAACATTGTGTTTAGATTTTATATGATTATAGAATAAACTTTTTTGTATTTTAATATAATTTTGTCTCATGGTGCCTATAAAGTCCCATCCATAGTACAATTTTCTCTGTTTTGTTTTGTCTGCTAGTGCAGACACTGATTTAATTGTTTCTGTGAGATACATTTTTAACTTAAATTGCTGCATTGTTAACCATTCTAAAGTTTTCTTTATTTTTCTTTATTCTGACTTTGCAGAATGTAACCTCTACATAATGTATCTTCATTTTTCATCAACTAAGGAATGTTAAGCATGTTGCATTTTTTAGCTAATAAATAAAATCTTCTGCTTTGTGTTGAGTTTTTTTCATTGCATATCGTGCAATTGAAATATCAGGATTCTGGATGTACTTTTTTTTTCATACTGATATGAGCCAGAACAACTCTCTAAAAATATAAGTGCAGTTTCTTTACTAGAACAGATTCAGGCAAATTGTTACTCCCCACTGATCACCAGAAGGGACCTGTAGAGTAACAGGTTGCTTACCCCATGCTGAATACTTCTAACATGGCAAACAAAGCTAGAATAGACATGTACTGCCGAGTTTAATATGCTGTTTTTTGACTATCTCTTACAAAATTGCTTTGTGGCTGTATAGCAACTTGATATTTTAAACCTGTCACATTCTGCATGCCTCTGCTGGTGTTAACAATAGAGAAAATTTTATGTTTTCTTTACTGCTATCAAAGATGATTTACCATTAAACCAAATCTATCAATATCCTCTGTTTGATTCCACAAGAATATAACTTATATTACAAAATTAGAATGTCCTCAGAATTCTAAAGGGAGTTGGGGGGGAAACTTGGTAGGGAAGACATTGAATTTCCCCAGAAATTGAAAAAAGAGCTCAAGCGCTGGTATGCTCAAATTCTCATCAAAAAGAAAATGATCTAAAAGCTGCAACCAATTGGTGATCTCTCACTAAAACAGTCAAAAAGGAAAAATAGTGCGCTAATAGATATAAAATAAAAACCACAGTGAAAAAAAGTGATAAATAAATAAATGTGCAGATCTGATAAATAGTGCAAATTAATTGCATTAATATTGAGTAATCCAAATAATATGAAAAGTGCTAAAAAACATTCATGTAAAAAAACTGTGCAACCGCCAATTAATATTCCATTGAAAAACTCCACTGTGATGCTCCCTTACACCTCAATGAATACACTTCCTAAAAGACCATCAATATGTGTAATCAGTGCAGAGACAATAAATAATTTCCTAAAAAACCAACAATATGTGTAATCAGTGCAGAAAAAATTAACTACTTTCAGACCGGACCAATTTGCAGCCAAAGGACCAGGCCCCATTTTGCAATTCGGCACTGCATTGTTTTAACTGACAATTGCGCGGTCATGCAAAGTGGCTCCCAAACAAAATTGACGTCCTTTTTTTCCCACAAATAGAGATTTCTTTTGGTGGTATTTGATCGCCCCTGCGGTTTTTATTTTTTGCGCTATAAACAAAAAAGAGCAACAATTTTGAAAAAAAAACACATTCTTTTTTTTTTTTTTTGCTATAATAAATATCCCCCAAAAATATATAAAAAAAACATATTTTTTTCCTCAGTTTAGGCCGATACGTATTCTTCTACATATTTTTGGTAACAAAAAATTGCAATAAGCGATTATTGATTGGTTTGCTCAGAAGTTATAGCGTTTACAAGATAGGGGATAGTTTTATAGAATTTTTATTAATAATTTTTTTTTTACTAGTAATGGCAGCGATCAGCGATTTTTATTGTGACTGCGACATTATGGCGGACACATTGGACATTTTTGACACATTTTTGGGACCATTGTCATTTATACAGCAATCAATGCTATTTAAATGCATTGATTCCTGTATAAATGACACTGGCAGTGAAGGGGTTAACCACTAGGGGTCAGTGTAGGGGTTAAGTATGCCTAGGGCTGTGTTTCATACTGTGGGGGGGCGTGGCTGTCAGCTAGTGAATGCTGATCTCTGCTTCAATCACAGGGAGCAGAAATTGGCATCACTAGTTGCTAGGCAGAACGGGGAGATGCTGTTTATTTCTGCATCTCCCCGTTTAGCCCTCCCATGAGACGATCGCGGGTGTCCCCGCGGCGATCGAGTCCGCGGGACCCGCGACCGGCCTCACGGGGGTCCCGACCGGCGCGGGGAGCGCGCCGCTCCCGGTGGCATGGAGGCATTTAAAAAGAGACTTATATATACGCCCTTATGCCTGTCCGTGCCATTCTGCCGACGTACATCGTCGTGCGCCGGTCGGGAACCGGTTAATAGAAAATACTTAAAATTAATTAAAATCCCAAAAAAGTGCTTGTTGTGCAATTCCTACAATGTGTTATACTCCAGATATTTGCAATATCACCTCCTGAGAAAACATGGGAGCAGCCAGTAAAATGACATATACTACAACAGCAATTAGTCCTCCCTCCTCAGTCCTGATCAATCGCTGACAGGCTGGGGAATTTTCTCAGGGAATCGGTCAGGGTAACTTCACATCAGAGCCTCGCCATTAGCAGCAAACTCCTCAGGCTACATCACTAGGCTTCTCCTCCCTACGCACCTTACGTCACAGGTCACGTGACTTATTCATGGGATCAAATGAATAAGTCACGTGACCTGTGACATAATGTGCGTAGGGAGGAGAAGCCTAGAGTTTGCTGCTAACAGCAAGGCCCTGAAGTGAAGTTACCCTCACCGATTCCTTGCACATTATACGTTGTACTGAATGGCATTTTTCTCTCTCCACATATTGGGCAACGGAGGACATCGGAACCTGAGAGAATTGAATTACCATTCACCATGAGAAAATTCCCCAGCCTGTCATCAATTGATCAGGAGGAGGGAGGACTAATTGCTGTTGTAGTATATGTAATTTTACTGGCTGCTCACATGTTTTCTCAGGAGGTGATATTGCAAATATCTGGAGTATAACACATTGTAGGAATTGCACAACTAACACTTTTTGGGATTTTAATTAATTTTAAGTATTTTCTATTAATTTTTTCTGAACTGATTACACATATTGTTGGTTTTTTAGGAAGTGTATTCACTGAGGTGTGAGGGAGAATCACAGTAGTGTTTTTCAATGGAATATTAATTGGCGGTTGCACAGTTTTTTTACATGAATGTTTTTTAGCACTTAATATTATTTGGATTACTCAATATTAATGCAATTAATTAACACTATTTATCAGATCTGCACATTTATTTATTTATCACTTTTTTTCACTGTGGTTTTTATTATATATCTATTAGCGCACCATTTTCCTTTTTGATTGAATTTCCCCACATGTAGCAAAATTGCTTAAATTCCCCTTACAAAAATCTACAATGAATAACTCATAGCAATTTGTTTCGGTTGCAAAACAATTGGTTGGTTTCATGCAATCTGTAATCTGATTACATGGGGATTGATTTACTAAATACCCAAACAGGTGCAAGGAAAATAAAAAATAGCATTTTTGCTTGCACATGATTGGATGATGGAAATTGTAAGAGTTGATTACATGCTTAGGTACCCTCGGCCTATGTCCCTCCCCAGCCACAGTTGCCCGGGCTGTGACAGCCCACACACAGCCATTCCAGGTGCAGCAGCTGTCACCTAGCCTTGTCTGACTGTGGATATGAAGAGGGACATCACAGGAAGGGTAGAGAGAAATGACTGAAGGAAAGTCCACCCACTGCCCAGGATTCAGAGATACTGTCAGTGGCGGTGAGTCCATAATGGCACACGGGCACCGACCCCTTTTTCCTGCCACCCCCTCTATCACCAATACATATATTCATGCATTGCATGAATCTATTACCCGTCACCTGATTGGCTGAAACGACAGGCGCTGTGATTGGACGCCTATCAGGCATCCAATCATAGCAGAGGACAGGAAGACAGGACGGGAGAAGACATCGAGGAGCATGGACACCGCTCGCCGCCACCAATCGCTGCCCCACCGAGACAGGGTAAGTGCCAGGCAGACGGCAGGCATGCAGGGGGGTACACTGGCAGCATTTGATATGGCACAGTGGCAGCATTTGATGGGCACAGTGAGAGCATTTGATGGGCACAGTGAGAGCATTTGATGGGCACAGTGAGAGCATTTGATGAGCACAGTGAGAGCATTTGATGAGGCACAGTGAGAGCATTTGATGAGGCACAGTGAGAGCATTTGATGAGGCACAGTGAGAGCATTTGATGGGGCACAGTGAGAGCATTTGATGGGGCACAGTGGGAGCATTTGATGGGGCACAGTGGGAGCATTTGATGAGGCACAGTGGGAGCATTTGATATGGCACAGTGGCGTTTTTTTTGTATCACTGTTGTGTTTTTTGGTCAGGCAACACACTGACAACTTTGCAGCCAATGTACTATATGTTCAGTGTGCCCCGTACCTTTAAGAAGGAGTGTCTCTCCTTCAGTCCACCTGCTCTCACCTATCCATCAGAATGCATGTGCCTCCACTGTGGGGACACTTATAAGTTAGTGTTAGGTACCACAGATACCAGGGTACCTTGACGAGGCTCTGTGGCTTACGTATGCATTTGCAAATGTGTGCAGACTAAACCCCTGCTTTTAACGCATACTGTTAGACAGGTCTAATTGGTTGTCTGCGAGCTGGTCGGTAAGTTAAGCTTGTTTTTTTCCTTGGATTTATCCTTGGCCTTGTTTGTACCTGGAAGCAGTTAAATAGTCAAATAAAAAAACATATTTTTGCAATATTTGCTATTAATCCACTCCACCTAGTATTTATTTTCCATTGCAAAATGCCCTCAGTCTGATGGTCAGCATCATTCAGCCGCATTCTCTGATCCCAAGGTCATCCTGAACCTGACAGGGATAGGAGAAGAAGCACAGCAATAAACTCAAATGTCTGTCACTCTGTTTTCTCCGACCTATCAGTGTGTTCCTTGTCAGCACATGAACTGACCAGGCCAAAATTAGGCACTAAAAAATAATTATTATTTATTTAAAAAATAAAAGTAATGTTCTATTAATGATTACAAAACTTCATTAATTTGTGGTTATTATATCTACCTAGGGTTCAGCTTTACAGATTAGAAGGCTGCTAAGTCACAGGGAGAGGTGAGGAGGGTGAACTGAACTGAGAGAAAGACTTGAACAACTTCAGTGATTTGATAATGAATTACTACACAGTAACTGCAGCTACAGAGGTCCATCGTTTTAACACCTTCACTGGCAGGCCCTGTTCTCCATTTCTTAATTCAGGTCGCCAGACCATTTTTGCTATTTTTTTTGTTCGTTATAGGGAGGTTTTATGAGATTTTTAAGGTGCAAGTAAGGTACAGTGATCTCAAAGTGTAGTATAAAAAATATGTTTTATTTAAACACAGATTAAAAATTGTTTAAAAACAATTATGGCAGTACGTGGAATACAGCTTTTATGGATACAGCCCTTTTAGATAGAATTCCTAACATGTTTTGCCCACATCCTGGGCTTCCTCAGGGGATGCTGTCCATTTGAA
Source organism: Lithobates sylvaticus (assembly GCA_028564925.1). Classification (NCBI taxonomy): domain Eukaryota; kingdom Metazoa; phylum Chordata; class Amphibia; order Anura; family Ranidae; genus Lithobates; species Lithobates sylvaticus. Next base: position 340,531,651 of record CM053029.1, on the reverse strand, counting down.
GTACAAGCCTTCTATTGAAAGAAAATATATATGTAACAATCATATTAGAAATCATAACAGAAACATTATGAAAAAAAAAAAAAAAAAAAGAAATCATAACAGAAAAAATATATATACATACATTTATTGAATTAGACATTAAAAAACAATACATTTTCCAGAGTATAGATATTCACATACATGTGCGCATTCAGTTCGAGAACATCCTTACTCACCCCAGTCTCTTGGAATATAGTATGCTATAATCAAAAAATAGCTCAGTTCGATCGAGTGGCCTGGGATTATATGGAAGAGGTGTTGACAGCTCTGGGTCTTGGGAGCTGTATGCGAGCCTTTATAGGCACACTCTATGTTAATCCATGAGCTAGAGTCCGAGTCAACGGCCACTTATCGGACTCCTTCTCCATCCATGATGGCACTAGGCAAGGATGTCCGCTTTCGCCTCTACTTTATATTCTTACCCTAGAACCGCTATTACGGTGCATCCGAGCTAATCCGAATATAAAAGGCATAGAAGTCCACCAAAGGGAATTCAAGATTGCGGCAGTTGCGGACGACATCCTGCTCTTTTTCCTCCCCGCTGACATCCCTACCCAACCTCATGCCTGTCTTGGATCTTTTCCAACGGATTTCGAACTTAAAAATCAATTTGTCGAAATCATTTGCGCTAAACATCTCATTACCGAATGACCTAGTACGTCAATGCCAAGCAAACTTTCCATTTAAATGGGAAACAGAGGCTATCACCTACCTAGGTATCCAGCTCCCGAATAAATTGACGACACTGTATGATAAAATAAAACGAAAGAAACTCCGCACTTAGGATTAAGTAGTGCAGGTGTGCGGCCTCCCCAGGAAATTAACCCCCTAAGGGGCGAATTAGAATAAATAAAAAATAGAAAATAGGGAAAATGGCGCTCCCTGGGAATCAAAGGTCAGGGTTACAATGAAATATTATGATAGGGTAGGTAGGAGTGAGCACCTAATTAAAGGCAGTTCTACGCATAAACCTATCACGCCTCCTATTGGGGGGATTAATAGCACAATAAAGGTGTCAAGTATATTATAAAACCTGTGACCTGTGTATCATATATTAGTGATATTAAATAAATAAGCTGAATATAGAAAAAATATACCAATAGTGTGTAGAGATCCAGCTCTAGTTTATCAGTCTGCAAAAAAATTATATATAATATAATATATGTGCAGGGAAGGAAAAGAAAAAGAAAGCCCGGGCAGCGGAAAAATAATAGCAGCCCTTGTGCAATATCTCTATCCGCCCCTCAGTGTATATGCGTGAAAACCAACAAATGTGTGAACATATAAATTGCAATACCCAACTTAAGTGAAAAAAGTATATATATTATATATGCCTGGGCCAGTAAAGCCCATACGAAGATATATCCAAACTTAATAAGTGATAGCAGTGAAAAATACCACTCTAGTAAACTAGAAACAAAAAACCCAAAAAATCAAATACCAAAAACCAAACATAAAAATAGAAAGTCCAATAACAGGTGAAGAAATTTTGAAAAAAAATGCTGATAGATGCTGACAGCAGTTCAATCGGTGACTTTGTGCTCCATCAGTATTGGGTGACTTTGTGCTGCCCCCTTTGGCTCCCTCACTCACCAGATTTCACTACCTCTGCAGGGGTGATCAGCATATCAGATATCTGTGAACGATCCGCCTGTTGTCCCATACTATAAGATGTCCTCACCATTCAGGTCGGCTACCATCTCCTGTGGATCCTCACCAGATAACCGTGTATAGTGTCTCAAGTGCCTCAGCAGGTGGAAAGAATTACATCCAGCGTCCAGCAGGTGGCTTGAGGGATATGCCTCACAAGGAAGAGATAGGAGATCTCATGTGTGATATCAGGTGGTTTTTTATTTAATAGTAAAATAAGCAAATAACAAAAATATAAAATTAAAAACAATAAAAGTCAGGGCTCTCCCGCAGGATGCACCTAGTACCACCAACCACGTTAAAAATAATCAAGAGAAACGGAGGAATTAGGGCCGGTTCGCAGCATGCGCTTCAACTGCGCTCCAAGCCTCTAATTACCGTACCGAAAGTGACGTCAGCACGCTTACGCGTTTCGTCATAGGACGTTCTCAAAGGCGACCCAGCTCGAAGGTCGCCTTTGAGAACGTCCTATGACGAAATGCGTAAGGTATCCACTTACTCATACACAAAGGATCTCTCAATGTAAACACACAAGAGAATGGGTATAAACTCAAAACTAGATGGTACAAGACTCCACAGTTGCTCCACAGGATCTTTCCGACAGTATTAGACCATTGCTGGCGTTGTGAATGAGAAGTGGGCACCTTTCTCCTCATCTGGTGGTCATGCCCTTTAATCCAGCCATACTGACGTAAGGTACATGAAGTGATGACGGCTATCTCCTCGCTCCCACTGGAGTTTACAACAGCACAGTATCTCCTGCACCTCTCCAAAATTCCCCCCAAAAAATATTTTAAGTCAATAGCGATGCACTTGATAAACGCTGCTAGGCTGTGCTTTCCGGTACATTGGAGGTCCACACGGTCGCTTTCCATGAACGAGTGGGCGGCACGTACTGATCGCAAAGCGACAATGGAGGAGTTGATATTCACCTCACAAGATAAGATCTCAAGCTTTTCAGCAACGTGAGAGACATGGACCACTTTCAAAAAATCCCAATCATACCAGGATTTGCTAAAACATATCATGTAACTCTGTGTCTAGACATAAGATGATCTCGGACTGTTCACCCCGGGTTCCCGGAGGACTTTGTTGAAGTAGACAGCAAACAGTAGACAGAGGGGGTAGCAGGTGGGACCCCACCCCCCCTCTGTCTGTCCCCATTCTTTCTTCCACTCACCCCTCCCTCTTCCCCCTCTTATTTCTTTTTATTCTGCTCTCTTCTCTAAGTTCTGAACACCTTAGGATCGTGGGATCTGGAGGTTGGAGCTGACTGTTTGGGCCGGCCTTGACCTCAAGGTTGCTATTCCGAGAAGCCAAAATTGGGTAATACAGGGATGCTAAGAAAGGGCCCCCCCAGGTGTTTTGGATGGTCTCCGAGAATGTTTTCTAGGCCAATTTAAGACACATGATTAACGAGAGAAGCCATGACACTCTCGGACCTTGCACAGGGTCTGTGAAGTTACAGTGTTCTTTATAGCTCTAGCTTATCTTCTAGACAATTTTGATGCCAGCAACCTGTTAGCCTCTGTTAGGCTTATTATGTATAAAACCTGTATCCCATTTTGATGTATTTAGCTGTATATTTCATGGAAAACTCTAAAAAAATCTTTTTGGAGAAAAAAAAAATGCTCAGGATGTCTGGAAACGGAGACCAAGAGCTGGTACAATGGCCTCAATGGTACAGGTGACCATTAAAGATGAGCCGAACACCCCCCCCCCCCCCCCCTGGATCGGTTCGCACCAGAACATCCCAACAGGCCAAAAATTTGGAAGAACACAAGAACACGAAACATGAAAAATCAAAAGTGCTCATTCTAAAGGCTTATATGCAAGTTATTGTCATAAAAAGTGTTTGGGGACCCGGGTCCTGCCCCAGGGGACATGTATCAATGCAAAAAAAGTTTTAAAAACGGCAGTTTTTTCGGGAGTAGTGATTTTAATAATGCTTAAAGTGAAACAATAAAAATTAAATATTCCTTTAAATATTGTGCCTGGGGGGTGTCTATAGTATGCCTGTAAAGTGACGCAGTATTCCCATGTATTCCCAGTATTCGCCTTGAGGCGATTCAGTTCGCATTTGCAGCGCTATACAAATCATTCATTCATTCATTCATTCATAACAGTACCACAGCATAATTACATTTCTAAAGGAAAAAAGTAATTTAAAACTAATCGTGGCTGTAATGAATTGTTGGGTCTCGGCAATATAGATAAAACTCATTGAAAAAACAAAATTTTTTCAATGAGTTTTATCTTTGGGTCTGGTATGAATATTAAGGGGAACCCCGAACCAAAATGTACAAAAAATAGTATGCGCCAATTTTTTAAACAGAAATGGTGTAGGGGTCCCCTCAAAATCCATATGAGACCCTTATCCGAGCATGCAACTGGGCAGGCTGCAGGAAAAGAGGGGGGGGCGCGAGAGCGCCCCCCCTCCTGAACCGTACCAGGTAACATGCCCTCAACATGGGGAGGATGCTTTGGAGTAGCCCCCCAAAGCACCTTGTCCCCATGTTGATGGGGACAAGGGCCTCATCCCGACAACCCTTGCCCAGTGGTTGTGGGGGCCTGCTGGCGGGGGGTTTATCGGAATCTGGAAGCCCCCTTTAACAAGGGGACCCCCAGATCCTGGCCCCCCCCCCCATGTGAATTGGTAATGGGGTACATTATACCCCTACCATTTTACAAAAAAAAAAAAGTGTCAAAATGTCAAAAATGGTAAAAAAGACAAGAGACAGCTTGGGACAAGCCCTCACCTATATAAGCTGTCATCGAGAAGAAGCGTCACTCGGCGGGAGCCTCCCATGGAGGTGGAACTGTTGCAGCTTTTTTTTTTAAATGTTGTTACCAATTCACATGGGGGGGTCGGGGGGGGTCCCCTTGTTAAAGGGGGCTTCCAGATTCCGATAAGCCCCCTGCCCGCAGACCCCCACAACCACTAGGAAAGGGTTGTGGGGATGAGGCCATTTTATTCCCTTAAAGATTATTAATGTAAATGTGAGATTACAGATTACATGATGATGAGCTCCCTCCACGGTTGCTGTCTGTGCTATCTTCATTTTTTCCCCTAATGTTTTTTTTTTTCTGGGGGAGGAGAAGGGGAACACTTTTTTTATATTGGCACTTTCGTAAAGACACATACTTGTTATATAGCCTAGTAAGAGGAAAGGATGTGAGGAAAGAAGGGGAGGCTTATGAAATAATACACACAAAGCACAAACAACTGAAGTTTTAAATCGATAGATTTATTTTTATTCACAAGCATACAAAGGAAGAAATCCGTATAGACGGCACAATAAAAAACAGAATACAAATAAAGGCACAAGGAGAAAGAGGAGAACAAATTAGGGGGAAGAGAGTAAACAATATATAAGTTTTTTTTTCTTTGGGCATTATTTTAAGGGGGGGGGGGGGGGGCATGGACGGGCGACGCTGGGGGAGCCAATCTCCGGGGTCGATACATGTTAGAAGACGAGAATTGATAATCTTGTCTTTTTCTTTTTCTATTGCTTATGTGGATATATCATGTAAATGGTAAATGAAATAAGGGAGAAAATGTTTAATAGAGATTGAATTATAAAAAAAATGGGAATACCACCTAATGTAAATATATAGTACTCACTGAAGAGGAGAGGTGTTCTGACGAAGTTACGGGCGTATAGGAACGAAACATGTAAACATCTAAATGTTGGGACATGCACCCCCTGTTCCCTATCCAGCTCAGCCACCTACTCTCAGGGACATTGAACCCAAGCATCCGATGCACAGACCGGAGAAGTCCATCCAGCTGTTGCAGAACTACAAGTCCCATCATGCCTCTGCCATGCTTGTAACTGTCAGCCTTGCAAGGCCTCATTGGACTTGTAGTTTTGCAACAGTTTGAGACCCCTGCTCTAAGGACAACTACTACCTTTGACAATACACTGAAACACAATACTGATCGGTACAATCTGAATATCACAGCTAAGGAAACCGCCTGCTGGAGAACCGTACGTAACAGGAACACACTGACAGGTCGACTCCCTTAAATATATGTGGAGATCTTTGTATGGCGACTAGCGGGACCTGTGAGTAATTTAAGCATAAAGAAGCATTGAGAAGTTTTACCTATAACTGTAAGTGAAAGGAATTACCTGCACATTCCCCTAATGCTGTCATGCTTTATTACACTTGAATCTGTGGCTAATTCCCATGTATAGTGAATGAATATTTGAACAGATTGGATCAGTATAGTGCATTTTATGCCGTTTTTTTCAGTGTCATATCTCCTTGTTCTTAAGAACTACTTGCCTGGATTAGAGCAGTTGGGACTGATTATATTCTTGGCTATATTCACCTGCTTGTCAGGATGTCTCCAATGGAAAACGATTGACTGTATTCTGATGTGTTCATGTCCAATCCCGTTTTTCTCCAGCCCCATTGACTGACTGACTTATGACCAGGGTATCCTTGTGGGTACAGTGTGGTTATATACTCAGTGCATCTTTCCACTATGGGATAGTGTGATATACAGTATGTCATTTGTGTCCACACAGACTAAAGCCCCATACACACGGTCGGAAATTCCGACCACCAAATCCATCGGATTTGGTCCGACGGATTTAGTCCGACACTGGTGTTGCATACACACGGTCGGACAAAGTTGTCGGAAAATCCGATCATTCTGAACGTGGTGACGTTTGTTGCCTACGACGGGACTACGTAGAGGCTAGTAGCCAATAGCTTTGGTCTTGTAATGTGATCTGAGTATGCGTGGCACTTTGTCCGTCAGAATTCGCTACACACGATCGGAATTGGTATGATCGGACTTTGTTGTCGGAATATTTATAGAGCAGGAGATAGAACTTTGTCCGTCGGACAATCCGATGGAAACTGTCCGATGGTGCCTACACACGGTCGGAATTTCCGACAACATTGTCCGATAGGACAGAATCCATCGGAAAATCCGACCGCGTGTATGGGGCTATACACTGCCCCGTTCTAGGACCGAGCTGCAGGGGTCCCGCTACAGTAGGCTTTGTGCCACTATTTAGGAACTTAGGGGGGTGCTCTGTATTGAGGAGGGTGGGCTTTACATTTTCCCACCCCTCGATCCTACGGGGGGTATCTTTTCCCTACACAGTGTAGTGTTAGAGGAATATTTTTTGGGGAGGGTTAGACCGCATGGGAACCCCCTTGTTACATAGGGAGTTATTTTTTGATCTATGGGGGGTTTAGGTTTATTGTGCTAACAATTTTTTGTACATCGCTTTTTTAAAGCAATAAATCCTTTTTGTAGTTTAACTCTTTAGGGTGTGTAGAAGTCTTTTGCCGCGTACACACGATTGGAATTCTTGTCGGAAAAAGCTCTGATGGTTTTCCCGACGGAATTCCGCTCAAGCTGTCTTGCCTACACACGGTCACACCAAATTCTGACCATCAAGAACGCGGTGACATACAACACTATGACAAACCGAGAAAAAATGAAGTTCAATGCTTCCGAGCATGCGTCAAATTGTTTCCGAGCATGCGTAGGAATTTTGCACGTCGGAATTGCTACAGACGATCGAAATTTCCGATAGAAACTTTTTCCGTTGGAACATGCGCTCAAATTTTTGCTGGCGGGAATTTGGCCAGCAAAATTCCGATGGAGCCTACACACAGTCGCATTTTGCGATGAAAAGCTCTCATCTGTCTTTTGCTGGCCGAAATTCCGATCGTGTGTACGCGGCATTTGTGTTTTTTTTTTTTCATTTATTGGTTATATATAGCTTAAAACATAGAGGCTTATGTTGTTATAGTTAGCATGTATGACGTACATTCACAGTGAATCATATCTAAAGGGCATTTTAATAATGGTTCCTGAAGCAGTATTCAGACTAATGAGGATTTGAAACAGACGATGACTGTGTATATGACATGTGTTGAGTGTCATACTGACTCTAGCAAAAACTTAGCAACAGAATCATAATAAATCGAATGTGTTCTAATTTTCACATGTATGTGACCTGATCTTCACCACTTCTGATTTACACAAATTCAAATGATCATAAATTAGGTTTGATCCAATTTACATTTATTACATTCCATTAATACATGCACATTATCTGTATTCTCTTGAGATGTCTCTTCAGTATGTTTCAGTGACTGATCATGGGCTGGAATTTTAAATATTTGCCTATTTTTAGATGTATGGGGTTCTTGCTCATGATATAAAGTAAATGTATCATAAGAGAAATCAACAGATTTTCATTGCTGACCTCCTCTTGTAAAAATACTAGTTGCTTGGGTGTTTCATAGACCTTCTGTTTTTAAAACTTTAAGTAGATAATCTTGAACACAAATGACTTATGACTTTATGACAGGGGTAGGTCACGGTTTGTGGAATTACTATTGAGATTCTGGGAACTTTGTTGAAATTATTCCTGAACCTTTGCGTCACTTACTACTGAACCCCTGCATTCTGTGTCCCTTTAAGCCACAGCCAGTATTCAGCACAATAAAAATCACACCCAACCACTTTTTCTCAGCTGCGGGGGCCTAACCTATGATCCTCCCCACAGGCCCACTGCTTTCAGAAAATGCCCCTGACCTGAGCTCATCATTGCGCTTCCATTCCAGATGCTTGTATGTGACATCACATACAAGCACGTGGACTGGATCTGAGAGGTGGATCAGCAGGATGAGTGTGCCAGGACAGGTAGATGTGTCTCATCTCTGCTTCCTTTCACCACTCTTCATATCACACATATCATAGATGAGTAGAGGGTACAGAGGTGGAGCAGATGAGCAGGAGGGTACAGAGGTGGGGCAGATGAGCAGGATGGTACAGCAGTGGGGAAAAAGAGCAGAAGGGGTTCAGAGGGGGTACGGAGGAGCAGGAGAGTACAGCGGTGGGGCAGATGTGCAGGGAGGTACAGTGGTGGAAGAGATGAGAAGGGGTTCAGCAGTGGGACAAAAGAGCAAGGGGGTACAATGATGGGCCAGGTGAGCAGGGGGGTTCAGTGTTGGGGGAGAAAATCAGGGGGGTAGAGCAGTGGGGCAGATGTAAAAGGAGGTGTATTGATGGGGCAGATGAGCAGAGGGTTACAGTGGTGGGGCAGGAGAGCAGGGGGAACAGTGGTGGGGCAGGAGAGCAGGGGGAACAGAGGTGGGGCAGAAGAGCAGGGGGAACAGAGGTGAAGCAGAAGAGCAGGGGGGTACAGAGGGGTGACAGATGTGCAGGAGGTACAGAGAAAGTGGGTTACAGTGGTGGGGCAGATGGGTTCAGTTTTAGGACAGATGAGAAGGTGATTCAGTAGTGCGACAAAAGAGCATAGGGATACAGCGGTGGAGCAGATTTGCAGAGAGGTACAATGGTGGGGCAGATGAGAAAAGGGGTACATTGATGGGGCAGATGAGCAGAGGGGTTACAGTGGTGGGACAGAAGAGCAAGGGGGTACAGTGGTGGGGCAGATGTGCAGGAGGTGCAGTGGTGGGAGGGATGAGAAGGGGGTTCAGCGGTGGGACAGAAAAGCAGGGGGGGGTACAATGATGGGGCAAATGAGCAGGGGGTTACAGTGGCGGGACAAATGAGCAGGGGGGTTCAGTGTTGGGCCAGATGAGAAGGGGGTACAGTGGTGGGAAATATGAACAGAGAGGGTTCAGCGTCGGCAGAGGAGAAAGGTGGTACATTGGTGGGACAGATGAGCAGGGGGTTACAGCAGTGGGGTGGAGGAGCAGGGGGTACAGAGGTGGGGCAGAGGAGAAAGGAGGTATATTGGTGGGACAGATGAGCAGGGGGTTACAGCGGTGGGGCAGAGGAGCAGGGGTACAGAGGTGTGGCAGATGTGCAGAGGGGTGCAGAGGAGAAAGTAGGTACATGGGTGGAACACATAAGCAGGGGGTTACAGTGGTGGGGCAGAAGAGCAGGGGGAACAGAGGTGGGACTGATGTGCAGGAGGTACAGTGGTGGGGCAGATGAAAAGGGGGGTTACAGTGGTGGGGCAGATGGGCAGGTAAGTTCAGTGTTAGGACAGGTGAGAAAATGGTTCATTGGTGGAGCAGATGTGCATGGAGGTACAGTGGTGGGGCAGATGAAAAAGGGGGGACATTCATAGGGCAGATGAGCAGGGGGTAACAGTGGTGGGACAGAAGAGCAGGGTGGTACAGTGGTGGAGCAGATGTCCAGGGGGTTACAGTGGTGGGGCAGATGTACAGGGGGTTACAGAGGTGGGGCAGATGTGCAGGGTAGTACAGTGGTGGGACAGATGTGCAGGGTAGTACAGTGGTGGGGCAGATGTGCAGGGTAGTACAGTGGTGGGGCAGATGTGCAGGGTTTTACAGTGGTGGGGCAGATGAGAAAGGGGGTACATTGGTGGTGCAGATGAGCAGGGGGTTACAGTGGTGGAGCAGATGAGCAGGGGGTTACAGTGGTGGAGCAGATGAGCAGGGGGTTACAGTGGTGGGGCAGATGAGCAGGGGGTACAGTGGTGGGGCAGATGTGCAGGGTAGTACAGTGGTGGGGCAGATGTGCAGGGTAGTACAGTGGTGGGGCAGATGTGCAAGGGGGACAGTGATCTGAGGTGTGAAGTGCATGAATTGGGCGCTCATCTGAGGTGTGGAGTTGCAGGCATTGGGGCTGATCTGAGGCGTAAGAGTGCAGGATGTTAATTTCTCAATACTAAAGTAGTTTACAGTATTTACTTTATAAAAAAATATTTTTCGTGATTGAGAGTGTGAAGTTGACTTTTTTTATTATAAAATCGGCACACTGTGCTCAAAAGGTTGCCTACCCTTGCTTTATGACTTTAATTTGACTTTCCTGATCTCCATCCTTGTTACAGGTTAGTGATTTATATACTAATAAAGCCAGAGGGTCTGCATAACAGCCAGACAACTAGCATTTCAGAAATAAGTCAGCAAAGTCAGCCCTAGTATTTCTCTAATGACAGGTTTCACCTAAAGATAGTGCTTGCATAGGCGACAGTTACATGCTTTAGGATTGTCTCAGAATTCTATTGCTTATGATTATGCTACTTCATTGACCTTTGTAGCTGCAGGTGCTGTTGAGCAATTCGCAAGTCGAAGCAGAAGCACTTTGGTCAGTCAAGTTACTCTCTCCTTAGCTAAGTCAACCTTGTTCCCTGTTCCAGGGCTTCTGCTCTTTGGTTACATTAAAAACAATTTTCATCAAAAGGTTATTTCATCATTTCACAAGACAGTCACTACACAGCAAAACCATACACTGATCAGATCTTACAACCACAACAGGTAACACACCTGGCCATATGGGCCATATTCGCTAAAACAGAAGCCTGACAGAAAAACTGCACTGCTCTACATGGTTCTATACCACCTTACTTTCATGATGGAGCAGCCTTTAGGACTAGAGCCCCCTATTGTTGTTCTTTTCCCAGGGACCATTCATGTGCAATGCACTCTCTCCCCTGCTGGCATGCCTGAGATCAGGGGCTGCACATTTGTAGCCCCTTAGGAAAAGCATGGCACTCCCTCTTATAGTGCTAGTGGCACTCAACTTAACATCTGCTCTGTCATAGTAGTAAGACTGGATAGAGCAATGTAAAGCAGTAGCAATTTTTCTGTCGGGCTTCTGTTATCGTGAATTTGGCTTACAGGTATGTTATCAAAGGAGAGCCATCATTGTAAGAGCTCATCAAGATACAATAATTTACTCACAGAACTACACAATAATTAACCCCAAAAACTTTACAATTTTTAACTCTAGGCTTGGCACAAAAATAACATCCAGAATGGCACAATAATTAACCCCCCAGTATGGCACAATAATTAACCCCAAGAATGGCACAATATTTCCCCTCCAGCACTTCACAGTAATTAATCCACAGCACATTAACCAGTAGCATGGCACAATAATAAAACCCCAGCACTGCATTAAACCCCAGCACTGCACATACTAATTGACCCCCAGGAGTACATTAGTGAGTGTGCCTCCTCATCATGAAACATACAATATAGCATATGGAGTGAAGAGGTCAGCACAACATTACATTCTCAGTATGTACTCTTATTTTGGTGGTCTGTGCACACCTGTACAATCTTGGGGTGTGTGCCTGCTGTATACTAGTGGTAAGTGTGCCCTGTATGCTGGTGGTCAGTTTCCTCCCTAAACACTGGTAGTCCATGTGGAAGGATCTCCAATGTGATATTCTCTGGAATATTGCCTGTGCCATGAGCAACAAAGGAAAGACAGGGGGAGCTTTGAGAACTGAATGTAGGATTGGGGAGGGCGAATTAGAATATAAAGGGACAGACGGGTCAGACGGCGTCAGACCCTAACGGTGGGTGGAATGGGGGAAGATGAGGGGAGGTGATAAGAAGGTCCCCATGTTACAAACAACTATTGGAAATTATAGTACTATTTGTACTACAAAACAAAATATGCAAAACACAAGTGCAAAATGCAGAATGCCACAAAGTCTTTGTTCATCAATGCCAAAAGTCTGCCCAGCAAAATAGGTGAGTTGTATGCTTTGGAGCATGAAGAGAATTATGATTTAGTTAGTATTGCTGAATCTTGGCTTTATTCTTCACATGACTGGGCTATTAATACTCTTTTCCATGCTCTACTTCAGAGTGACATAGTAAAACATAAAGGTTGTGGTGTCTGTATTAATGTGAGAAGTGATTTGTAAGTGAGTGTGAAAGTGGACCTTGTTGGTGGAGAGTGTAAATGCGCTGAAGCATTATGGGTACAACTGTATATGGGTGTGCATACTTAACAGTTAATTATTGGAGTTTGTTATAGGCCCCCCTGTGTTAATGAGAAGGTGGAGATTCAGCTCCTTGCACAGATACAAACGTCTGCAAGGGCTGAGACAGTGATGATAATGGGGCATTTTAACTACCCTGAAATTGACTGCAGTAATGGCACTGCAGGAACATTTAATGGGCATACATTTTTAAGCTTATTACAAGACAATTTTATCGTACATTTGATAGAAGCCCCAATTAGAAATAATGCTCTGCTGGACCCATTAATCTCAATCCATTCAGAGCTTATTACTAATGTTCATATAAAAGAACATCTGGGTAGCAGTGGCCTTAACATGATTTAACTTAATGTTATCTGTAAACAACAAGCTCATACTGGAAAGAAAAAACACATACCTTTAAAAGAGCAAATTTTCCAAGGCTCCTCAAGTTTTAGACTGGGAGGGAATATTGGCATCGAAAAGCACAGAACAGAAATAGGAATTCTTCAAATAAACTGTATGTTAACACACTGTAAAATATATTCCGATGGGTAATAAGTTTAACCGCCTCACGCCTGGCCAGGCGGCGCAGCTCTCGTTCTGGGCGGGCGTCATATGATGTCCTCCCAGAACGACCGCTCTCGCACGCCCCTGGGGGGCGCTCATCGCGGCGCACATCGTGATGATCGGTGATGCAGTGTTTAAGTCAGACACACCGCTACACCGATCTTGGTAGAGAGCCTCTGACGAAGGCTCCTTACCACGTGATCAGCCATGTCCAATGATGGCTGATCACGATGTAAAGAGCCGTTGATCGGCTTTTCCTCACTCGCGTCTGACAGACAAGAGTAGAGGAGAGCCGATCGGCTGCTCTCCTGACAGGGGGGGGGGGGTCTGTGCTGATTGTTTATCAGAAAAGCCCCCCCTCGGATGCCCACCCAGGACCACCAGGATGCCGCCAGGACCACCAGGTATTGGCACCACCCTGGAACACCAGGTATGCCACCCTAGACCACCAGGGAAATGCCAATCAGTGCCCAGGCAGCTGTCAATCAGTGCCCATCCCAAATGCCTGCCAGTGCAAGTAAAATCAGTGATGCCTATCAGTGCCCAGCAGTGTGCTGCCTATCAGTGCCCAGCAGTGCTCATCAGTGCTGCCTATGAGTGTCACCCATAAGTACCCATCAGTGCAGCCTTTCAGTGCCCATCAGTGCCCACCAGTGCCACCCATGAGTGCCCATCAGTGCTGCCCATCAATGCCCATGAGTGCTGCATATCAGTGCCACTCATCAGTACTGCCTATCAGTGCCCATTGTCAGTGCCCATCAGTGCCACCTCATTGATGCCACCTCATCAGTGCCACCTTATCAGTGCCTGTCAGTGCCGCCTTATCAGTGCCCATCAGTTAAGGAGAAAATGTACTTATTTACAAAATGTTATAACAAAAACAAAAGGAAAAAAAAAAATCAACATTTTTGGTCTTTTTTTATTTGTTTAGCAAAAAATAAAAACCCCAAAAGGTGATCATATACCACCAAAAGAAAGCTCTATTTGTGGGAACAAAATGATAAAAATTCTGTTTGGGTACAGCGTAGCATGACCGTACAATTGTCATTTAAACAGCGACAGCGCTGAAAGCTGAAAATTGGCTTTGGCAGGAAGGGGGTGTAAGTGCACTGTATTGAGGTGGCTAAAGGCTAAAAACAAAACCTATGTGTCTCTCAACTAAATTTACAAAAGCTATAAATAATAAGAACAGAGCATTTAAAAATATAAAAATGAAGGAACGTTATCATCATTTAAAAGTTACATCAAGAATATATCACAGTATGAAAAAGGAAATCAAGGCTACAAAAATCCAAAATGAAAAATAGGTTGCAAAAGAGTATAGGACAAACCCCCAAAACCCTTCAAATATATTATTAGTAAAACGGAACATGGGGAGCTCAACTCCATTAGGGGGATAGTATTGGCATAGCCCAAATAAACCACTAAATTGATATGGTTCAGAAACAGAATAATGGTGAATAAAGCACCTAGACCAGATGGACTTACACCTACATGTCCTAAAATAGTTGAACTTTGTTTCTAATTTTTAGGGACTCTTTAATTGACTGGTATAGTACCACTGGACTGGTGTAAGGCAATGTGGTGCTTAATTTTTAAAAGGTATTAAAGTGTTTACCAAGTAACCAAGACAAAAAATGTACTATAGGCCTAGTGTGCATATACACAGCCAATACCCCTAGGGGATGCTTAAATTGATAGACACGGAGAGATGTATGCAATTCAAAATTAGAGTAAATTTATTTAATTTGAGGTAAAGAGCACCTAAAATTAACAGATTAGAATATACAGATATTGGGTCAAACAGAGCATACATAGAGCATATACAATTTGACCATATTGCACATGTACATATAATGGTTTTACAAGATGACTTGCGATACAAATGTGGTCTAGGAAAACGCCGACATGTTTCGGACTTTGGTCCTTTTTCAAAGGCAGTTTAATATCCTGTGATTTCACATCTATAATATGTGAATGAATAGACATTAGTACAAAAATTATTATAGAGTAGATAGACATATTTTGTATTGCCATAGATCGACATATTATTACATTTTTGTGGGTATGGTACTCACATGCAAAACAGGAGGTCACTCCTAGCCAGGATTTGAAGGGCCGAATATAATATTCATATAATAAATATATGCATTGGTAGAATATCTGTGCTGGTAAAAGCAAGAAATATTGCCATGTGGCAAGGCGATTGACTGCTGAGAACCCAGGTAGCTGCAAGATCTCTGACAGGGCACAGGTAGCTATCCCGTGGCCTGTGGGCATATAACCAGAGAGTATGAGGAGCTGAAATAAAGTAAAAAGTTGGGGAGTATAAATATCAGATAGGTCATATACTATAGACCAAACTGGAAGTAATAAGGTAGTAATAGGAAATATAAAGGTATGTTACCTGACTAGCAAGTGTTCTGAATGTAGTCGTCTCCAAACGCCAGCAAAGGATCGGCATGTCTACAGCCGCCATTGCTGACTATTTATGTTAAATAATTGCAGCTGTGTGTGGGTGCCAAGGAATGACCATGTAGCTGAATGATGATAGGTTAATGCAGCGGAGGAAACAGCCAGTATGGCTGTGTGTGTATCCCCTGAGAGATCCCAGACGGGACGGCGCTGGGCGTGGCCCCGCCCATGGGGGCGGGAATGCGTCCAGCGTCGTGACGTCACCGGCGCGGGCAAGGGCTCCCTCCCCGTCCGCACTCCAGATGGAACGCAAACAGGAAGGCGCACAACATTTGGGCGCCCAGAGAGAGCACAACCCGCGCAGACGCGGGGGATAAGCCCGCGCATGCGCACTGTCTTACCCGCGCTGGGCAGCAAAGATGGGCAAGCGCAGCCAATGCCTGTATGTGTGTTTGAAGGGATAAATATGTAAAATATGGTATAGCCAAAAACTTAATTCTCATCAGGGCAAAGAGTTGGGGTTATGATCTTGTGCATGTGAGTCCGGATCCACAGTATAATTGCCACCACCTATAAAGACAGTATAGAAAGGGGGTTACAACATAATTATAACTGGGCACATATATAGGATAGAGTATGGGACAGAGATACATGACATGTCAAGGTGTACATTGGAATATACATTTACAGCAAAAAATACATATTTCTGTTTGTACAGTTGAAAGTAATAATATGGAACATACCATAGTATACATCAAATTATGCAGTTGTGTGGTGAAATACATATTACTACATATTATTACATAAACTGATTATTTGTATGTAGGAAATTATAGGAAATTATAGGTCTAATTCGCAGACCCCAGATTGGAATCCTTCGAGGTATGGTTTAAAATGAAAGGCCTCATTTAGGCCAGGAGGTGACGTGGCGTTGAGGTGGAATATCCATCTCAGTTCGCTCTGTAATAAAGCTTTGTTGTAATCACCACCACGATTAGGTGGTGGGATATGGTCAAGTGCTTTAAACTAAATTTTGGGGGTAGAATCCTGATGTACCTGATGTAAGGTCTTTTTGATTGATACTTAAAGTATGGCGGTATATGCGTTTCCAAAAAGGTAGTTTGGTCTTTCCTACATAAAAACATCCGCATTCACATTCAAGTTGGTAAACTATGCCGATCGAACGGCAGTTTACATAGTATTGGGGAAAGAATTGTTGGCCATTAGGCAAAAGATTGGGTGTATTGGGTTTATGGAGATATCTGCAATATTTGCAGTTACCAGGGCCGCTGATAGGGCAGTACAACTAGCCCTGCTGTACGGGGCCCGCCCCCACCAGCTACACAGTGGGGCCCGGGCAACATTACAGTTTGTTACTGCATTTAAAAAAAAAAAATTCTAGACTCCTCTCCAGCTCCTACTTGCTTACAGGGGGGTATATAATTTTCCTGGGCCCCATCACGTTAACACAGGGGCCCAGGAGGGGAAGACTATTTCTTCATTTTCGGGCTAATGTATATCATGCCGCCCCACTATTCTATTAGTCCCGGCTGGCGGAGTAATATTGTGATTCTCTGTTCGGCTCCCAGCTGAGATGTGAAGAATTTGAGCGGCTGACAGGGGAGAGCAGGAGGAGAGTGCAGCTGCACTGGACACAGTGAGTGGGGAATAGAGCATAGAATACTCACTGTGTCTTACTATGTATCTCTCAGCTCAGCATTACAATTAGTACAATAAGCAGGTGCTCTATAATGGCTCTATCATGGCTCCAGGTCACATTGCTTTTGAGTGCTGACTTTGTTATGACTGTGCTTTGTTACAGTCTGTTACATACAGTACAGCCATAAGTTAACAAGGTCAGCACTCAAAAGCAATGTGACACAGAGCCATGATAGAGCCATGATAGAGTACCTGCTTACTGTGCTGCCTGTGTGATTATCATAATGCTGATGATCATAAGAAATGGTGAGATGTTACTTTACACTTCATTTGGGGGAGCAGTAAACGTGCAGTGGAGCTGCATTTTTACTGCCCCCCAAACCAATCCTCTAACTGCTTCCTGTCCAGCGACGTACCAGTACATCGCTGGAATGGAAGGATGATATCATCACTAAAGCAATGATCAAGATATAATCTTTTAGCGCCAGCAATTCTGCAGAAAGTAAAAGTAATCCTAGTGGCTAAGAAGCCACTGGATTACTTTTACAGGCAGTGGAAGGGGGTCCCATCACCACCTTTACTGCTTTTAAGATCTGACTAGTAGCATCCGGTTCCGGGGACACAGTGAGAAGGATGGATGTTGTTCCTCCTACTGTGTGATGTCAAAAACCGGAAGTGATGACAATTTTATCACTTCCAGTTTCAGGCTCATGTAAAGAAGCCATCACCAGCTTGAACAAGCATCTGATCAAACTGATCTTGGTTTGATCAGATGCTTTGGAGGCCAGAGGACAGATATGGGGTCTAAAAGACCCCAGATCTCCCCATTAAGAGGAGCTGTCATGGCTCATGCTATCACAAGCAATGTTGTTCATCAAATGCAAAGATACAATGTAAGATTATTTTTTATTTGTAATAAAATACAATTTAAAATAAATTTAAACTGCCCCGCTCATTCGTGCTTATTAATTGTAAACGCATGCATTGGCTCCACATGCATATGTAAATGGCAACAAACCTGCATTTCGTTTCAAGCCGGGGTCAGGGGTGGTTGAAGGGGGCCCCGTCTGGTAGGCTGTACAGGGCCCCATGATTTCTAACAGCGGCCCTGGCAGTTACCACAAGGGAATGTACCCTTGAGTTGATTGTGTGGTTTGGAGGTAGTAATATATTCACTTCTAATAAGTTTGTCTCGAAGAGATGGGGCTCGTCTATATGTTAGTAGGGGACGTGTGGGGACAAAAGGGGTAAGGGAGTTGTCGGTTGCAATAATGTGCCAATGTCGAGAAAGTATTTGAATAATTTGGTTATGCTGTTGACAATAATTGGTTATAATTCTAAGAGGGGTACTGGTTTCCCTAGAGGTGGGGGCAGACAGTAAAGTAGACCGTGATTTGGATTTGGCCTTTTTATATGCATCTTTAAGCACACCGTGTGTATATCCCCGCGCCCAAAGTCTCCTGCATAGGACGGAGGCCTCGTGTTCAAAGGAGATCTCGGTCGAGCAGTTGCGACGGGCTCGGAGGTATTGGGCAAACGGGATTGATTTTAGGAGGGGTTCTGGATGAAACTAGAGGCAGCCAGGATTGTGTTCCCAGCTGTCGGTTTACAAAACAGGTGACTTTGTATGTGTCCCTTCTAGTCCTTAGTAAGTGTAAGGTCCAAGAAGGAAATAGAAGTAGCACTGTATGTCATGGTAAATTTCAAATTCAGCGAGTTGGACGTATTGAGAAAATGTAAAAATTGATGTAACATTTCTACTGGTCCTTGCCATAGGACCAGGATGTCATCGATGTAATGACGAAAAGTCGCAATATATTTGGTGTATATACTGGCAGATGGATTTGCAAAAAGTAGTCGTTCCCACTCCCCCAAGTACAGGTTCGCGTACGCCGGTGCGCAACATGTGCCCATGGCGACGCCCTGTACTTGGAGGTAGTGGGACCCGTTGAAAGAAAAAAAGTTGTGAGTAAGTATAAAATTTAGGGCTTTGATGATAAATGTGGATAAGTCAGGAGGATACATAGAAGTAGTAGAGAGTATATGCTGGATGGCCAGTAATCCCAGAGAGTGGGGAATAGAACTGTATAGGGCCTCCACGTCGACGTCATCATCGACGTGGAGGTCCGAGAGTCCCTGTAGTAAATGTGTGGTATCACGTATGTAGGAAGGTAGCAATAAAACTAGAGGTTGAAGAAGCTTGTCGACATATCGGCTGAGGTTATCAGTAAGAGAACCTCTTCCAGAGACAATAGGCCTACCTGGTGGTCTAGGCAGGTTTTTATGCACTTTAGGTAGTGCATAAAAGGTAGCCTCTCTGGGAAATTTAGTCCTGACATATTCAGTGGTGTGTTTGTCTATAACGCCTTGTTGGGAGGCAAAGTCAATGAGTGTATATAATTCTTGTTGGGAAGATGAGATATAAGATACAGAAATAGTTTTGTACCATTCTTTGTTCTGTAAAATGTCTTGGCACATCTTAACGTAGTCAGTTCTATTAAGAATGACTATATTTACACCTTTGTCAGCTGGTTTAATTAATATGGAAGAATTGGTTTTGAGGTTTTGTAAAGCAAGATGTTGGTTATATGAAAGATTTTTTATTTTGGAACGATTGGGGTAGATTTTGAGATTGCGAATCTCACGGGTCACTGCTTGTAAGAACAGTGCTGCTCACGGATTAGTGCTAGGAGGTGGGAAAAAACTAGATTTTTTCTTTATACAAATTTTTTGGGGAATGGGAGAAGGATGGCTCAAAGGGTCATCCTCTATTTTGGCTAGAATAGTGTCTAGGTCAAGAGTGTCAATTAGATCAGAGCAATCACTTTCCTCTAAGAGCTCAGTGAGCTGTCGGACGGCAGTGGTTTCTGAGGCAGTGTGTGTGAGTGAATCAGGGAACGGGTTGGGGGTGTACATACTTTGTAATAACAATTTACGAATAAACAAGTGTATGTCTTTGATAGCAGTAAATTTATCAAGTTGTGACACTGGACAGAAGGTAAGTCCTTTCTCCAAGACAGCAATTTCGTGATTGGTAAGTATGTGTGTAGACAGATTGATAATATTGCAAGAAGAAGTGTTTAACGTGATGTTTTCTTGGGTTTGTGTGCAGTGTTTTGTTGAATTTTCTGCGATGCCCGCATTTTGTCTAAAAAATCTGTGTTGTGAGAAGAAGAAGGTAAAGAGTGTGATCTGGAGGTCTTCGATTGTGAGGAAGCGGCCGGCGAGTGCCTGGCAGGCGAGGCGTCGGTGGGTCCCTCCATATCGGAAACATAATCGCTAGAAAAATTGGGTGTGCGGCCTCTTTTGGGTTTGCGAGAGCCGTGAGGAAGGTTAAGTGTCGGTGGAACTTGGGAGAACGTGTTGTCTCTGTCAGCAGTGGACGAGAGAATGGCAACTTGCAAACGGATCGTGCAGGGGCCGATTGGCGACCTGCACGATTCGTTTCATTCCATTTATAGGCGCGTTCTTCATGGAACGCTTTTTTGTCACAAAATAATTTTTTGTCCTTTTGTAACAAAATATCATGATTAAATTTGTCAAAACGAGTTTTTAATTGTTCATCCAATGTTTTGTACAGAGGGTGATCAATGAATTGAGTCAATTGAGTATTGATCGATGCAAGTTTGGTGTCCAGGAGGGTCATTTGTGCCTCATATTCCTGGATAAGCAACTTCATCAGATCGATCGAGCATTGTTTGAGAACATTTTCCCAGGTTTGTTTGAAGTCTGGGCGGATGTCCTGAAAAGTAGGAAAAATTTGTACCCTGAGGCCAAAGGGATTGATCCCATGAGCAATATACTCCTTAAAGGATTTTATTTGCCAAAATAGTGAGGTTTTTTTTCTGGACTGTGTGCGTAAGATTTAAAAATATAAATTTGAGTTGTGATTGAATATATTCATTAGATTCAAAATGTTGCATGGCAATATAAGTTTGAAAAGGGTAGTTACCAGAAGGTATGACGTATAGATAAAACTGCGTATGGTGAATACGGTCTAAAGAGTGTTTAACTAGTTGGTAGTAAACTATCAAATATCTGCCCATGTAGGGGATTTATATGGGGTAACCATAGTTAGATAAAAGAAAAAAAGGTTGGGCAGATATTGATAGAATATAAATGGTCTATCGCATCCCTATTATTTGAACACAAAAAATGTACTATAGGCCTAGTGTGCATATACACAGCCAATACCCCTAGGGGATGCTTAAATGGATAGACACAGAGAGATGTATGCAATTCAAAATAGAGTAAATTTATTTAATTTGAGGTAAAGAGCACCTGAAATTAACAGATTAGAATATACAGATATTGGGTCAAACAGAGCATACATAGAGCATATACAATTTGACCATATTGCACATGTACATATAATGGTTTTACAAGATGACTTGCGATACAAATGTGGTCTAGGAAAACGCCGACATGTTTCGGACTTTGGTCCTTTTTCAAAGGCAGTTTAATATCCTGTGATTTCACATCTATAATATGTGAATGAATAGACATTAGTACAAAAATTATTATAGAGTAGATAGACATATTTGATAGTTTACTACCAACTAGTTAAACACTCTTTAGACCGTATTCACCATACGCAGTTTTATCTATACGTCATTACCTTCTGGTAACTACCCTTTTCAAACTTACATTGCCATATTTTTGATCGATTACTTTTTCTTCTTCTTTTCCCCCAACTATGGCACTTCACCTAGGAGATGAATGGGACACTTGCATGACCAATACCATGCAACATTTTGAATCTAATGAATATATTCAATCACAACTCAAATTTATATTTTTAAATCTTACGCACACAGTCCAGAAAAAAGCCTCACTATTTTGGCATATAAAATCCTTTAAGGAGTATATTGCTCATGGGATCAATCCCTTTGGCCTCAGGGTACAAATTTTTCCTACTTTTCAGGACATCCGCCCAGACTTCAAACAAACCTGGGAAAATGTTCTCAAACAATGCTCGATCGATCTGATGAAGTTGCTTATCCAGGAATATGAGGTACAAATGACCCTCCTGGACACCAAACTTGCATCGTTCAATACTCAATTGAATTTAATCATGATATTTTGTTACAAAAGGACAAAAAATTATTTTGTGACAAAAAAGCGTTCCATGAAGATATGGCCCAGTAGATGACCGATTTGTGTCGAAACGCGTCGGGCCAGCTATCTCATATTTCTCACATTGCTGACCTATTTTCGCTTTTTATTCTCGAGATTTTATTTGTCACATGCCAATGTGAATAAATTTTAAAAAAATGTTCCCCTGGTTTTTGGTATCTCACTGAGTTGGACTGCCTTGGGATTGTACTACCTGTCCAGAAGAGGTTGATTGGTTGCAGTGTTTGCTGTTCGGTTTCCACCTGCTGTGGTGTCTACCTCCTGTTCCTGCCTGCCTGATCCGGTACCTGTCGGCGCAAGAGGTCTAGCGCACAAGCCTATTTGATACAAATACCGTATGGTAGCTGTATCCAACCGTTGTGGTAAGAGTACCTTATCCCTCTTTGTCATCAGTCAAGCTGTGTTTAGTCATCCTTATCCAGCCTTCTCCTGTTCCTGGTTTACCTTGAAGGATTCGCTTCTCTCAGCGTTTCACTCAATGCAGACTTTATATCACACTATTATGATTTACCTATTACTTTTGTTATATTGTGTTTTATATGTCACATTGTTTTGCCTTCAGTGGCACACATTATTGATGTCACAATATTGCCTTCACTTGCCTCTTATCGTGTGTTTTTTGGACACACGTCTCAGGCCTTCGGTACATAATACTCACTCCCATACAGTGTGTTTATTTTAGCGCTACATTTTTTCCATTTATATGGTCGGTAAGTAAGCTTGTTTTTTTCCTTGGATTTATCCTTGGCCCTGTTTATACCTTATGTCGCCCTCCAATGCTGCTTACTGCGATGGCCAGCTATAGGTGGGGGCAGTGGCACTTTTTTTGTATCGCTAGATTTATATGTATTATCCCAATTGTAAAAAAAACTAAGACATACAAAAATAAGGATAAATCTTGCCAGTGTTGTGGGTATTTTTTTAAATATCAGGAAACCAAGTTGCAAAGCCAATGGCTTCATAGCAAAATAATAATTACAGTTCATTTTTTATGGTTCAAATTCCAATGTGTGAGATGATTCAGCTTGACAGTATATGGGAAAGTGTCATAAGCCTAAAGGAAAAGGAGGATAAAATGCATCCTTAGGAAGACATTAATATGAATTAAAGGGTAGCATTTGAGATATGAGCTTGCTTTTACAGCAGGCTAAGGCATTTGTCAGTGAGTTCTTAATTCACCCCAACAACATGTGTTTAAGTGAATTTTCACATACTGAGTTAAAATCACCCCAGCAACTCAATTAAAATATGACAGAACAGAAAATACCTTAAAGCTATGTATGCATTCTTGCTAGTATGGGTGAAGTCAAGTGCAATAGAAGCACAGAAACACTTAAAGCTGTTAACAGCACCTGGGGGACGGCATCTATTTCTTCAAAGCCAAAGTACAGGCCAAGTAAGCAAGTAAGGCAGGAATTAAATGTGGAATGACTATACAAGTCAGCATACTGTGAGTGAGAGGGAGTTCTGTAAGCACATCAGCTGTAGCAGATTATTCAGACACACAGCCTTAACCACTTGAAGACTGGCCACGTTAACAAAAGAAAAAATTAATAAACATGCCTATACTTACGCAATGATTTTGCACAGAGCAGCCCGATCCTCTTATTCTGGGGTCCCCTGCCGCCGCTCCAGGCCCCTCTTCATCGGGTGCCCCCACGGAGAGCCGCTTTCCATGGGGGCTTGCTCCGGAGTCTCGTTTCTGCGTCCATTGACACAGACAGCGGGACTCAGTCCAACCCCGCTCCCGTGTCACTGGATTTATATTGACAGCAGCGGGAGCCAATGACTCCTGCTACTATCGTTAGAAATGCCACCTCATCCCTTTAAACCCAAACACATATGAATTACACAGTCACTGAGGCTATTTTAATGCAGATAAGGCACCAAGTGAGTCCAAGTGAGTTTAATTACCACCTTAATCAGCCACAGAATCTGTGTAATTAATATGTGTTTCGTTTTAAAGGGATGAGGTGGCAACCCTAGCACCCGTGCACATCGCTGGATAGGATCGGGCTCAGGTAAGAAAAATAGAATGCATTAAGGTGAAAAACCTTGAGGGTTTACAACCACTTTAAACCCTTTCCTGTACAGGCCATTTTTCAGTTTTTAGCACTGTGATACTTTGACTAACAATTATTCGGTCATGTAATGCTGTGTCCACATTAGTGTCATAAGCCTAAAGGAAAAGGAGGATAAAATGCATCCTTAGGAAGACATTAATATGAATTAAAGGGTAGCATTTGAGATATGAGCTTGCTTTTACAGCAGGCTAAGGCATTTGTCAGTGAGTTCTTAATTCACCCCAACAACATGTGTTTAAGTGAATTTTCACATACTGAGTTAAAATCACCCCAGCAACTCAATTAAAATATGACAGAACAGAAAATACCTTAAAGCTATGTATGCATTCTTGCTAGTATGGGTGAAGTCAAGTGCAATAGAAGCACAGAAACACTTAAAGCTGTTAACAGCACCTGGGGGACGGCATCTATTTCTTCAAAGCCAAAGTACAGGCCAAGTAAGCAAGTAAGGCAGGAATTAAATGTGGAATGACTATACAAGTCAGCATACTGTGAGTGAGAGGGAGTTCTGTAAGCACATCAGCTGTAGCAGATTATTCAGACACACAGCCTTAACCACTTGAAGACTGGCCACGTTAACAAAAGAAAAAATTAATAAACATGCCTATACTTACGCAATGATTTTGCACAGAGCAGCCCCGATCCTCTTCTTCTGGGGTCCCCTGCCGCCGCTCCAGGCCCCTCTTCATCGGGTGCCCCCACGGAGAGCCGCTTTCCATGGGGGCTTGCTCCGGAGTCTCGTTTCTGCGTCCATTGACACAGACAGCGGGACTCAGTCCAACCCCGCTCCCGTGTCACTGGATTTATATTGACAGCAGCGGGAGCCAATGACTCCTGCTACTATCGTTAGAAATGCCACCTCATCCCTTTAAACCCAAACACATATGAATTACACAGTCACTGAGGCTAGTTTAATGCAGATAAGGCACCAAGTGAGTCCAAGTGAGTTTAATTACCACCTTAATCAGCCACAGAATCTGTGTAATTAATATGTGTTTCGTTTTAAAGGGATGAGGTGGCAACCCTAGCACCCGTGCACATCGCTGGATAGGATCGGGCTCAGGTAAGAAAAATAGAATGCATTAAGGTGAAAAACCTTGAGGGTTTACAACCACTTTAAACCCTTTCCTGTACAGGCCATTTTTCAGTTTTTAGCACTGTGATACTTTGACTAACAATTATTCGGTCATGTAATGCTGTGTCCACATTAGTTAGCATTTTCTTCAGACAGATAGAGCTTTTCTTTGGTGATAATCACTACTGGGGTTTTATTTTTTATTTTTTACCATATAAAGGAAAACTGACTGAACATTTAAAAAAAAAAAAATAAAATAAAAAAAAACTTTCCCTTAGGCCCCTTTCACACTGGGGCGGCGACGACGTAAAGCAGCGCTATTTTTAGCGCTGCTTTAGGCCCCTTTCACACTGGGGCGGGAGCGGCGGCGACGGTAAAGCAGCGCTATATTTAGCACTGCTTTCCCATCGTTTTAGCCGCGGTATTCGGCCGCTAGCGGTGCGGTTTTTACCCCCGCTAGCGGACGAAAAAGGGTTAAAATCCCCCGCAAAGCGCCGCCGTAGCCACCGTATTACTGCAGTGTCCCATTGAAATCACTAGGTAGGAGCGGTATAGGAGCGGTGAATACACTGCTCCTATACCGCTCCAAAGATGCTGTTAGCAGGACTTTTTTGACTGTCCTGCTAGCGCACCGCTCCAGTGTGAAAGCCCGCCGGCTTTCACACTGGAGTGAATGGGGCCGGTGTTGTATCATTATCCGTCCCCCATCACCAAGTGTCCGAGGTGTACTGCGCAGTACACAGAACGCCCATATTCCGAAAATTGCAGAGGATGAACGGCGCCTGCGCCGTGAGTCCAATTTCAAGCCCCACCATCCCAGTGGACATAGAGTTAGAATATAAAAGTGCCGAGCGCAGCGAGGCCATGCCCGATGCGTGGCGAGCGAAGCGAGCCCGCAAGGGGCCCACTCAATTTGACTAACCCTATGTCCGCTTGGATGGTGGGGGCTTCTCCTCGACTCACGGCGCAGGGGCCGCTTATCTTCCGACAATTTCCGAAAATCTTCTGGATCCGGACTGCGCATGCGCTGTAGACTTCGGACACCTAGTGACAGCCGGACACTTGGTGATAGAACACCGGATTTTTTCAGGCGCTGTACAGGCGCTATTTTTAGCGCTGTACCGCCTGAAAAACGCCCCAGCGTGAAAGGGGCCTTAGTTTCTGCTTTAATAGCAGACTCCATGGTAAGTGTCCATATATTAAAAGTCAGCAGCTACAGTATTTGTTTTTCGTGCAGGGGGCTGGGGGCTGGAGCTTCTCTTTAAAGACCGCCTACCGCAGATATACTGCAGCAGGGTGGCTCTATTGCACAAAACGACTTACCTGTATGTTATTTTGTGCAATAGACAGCGGGGGCACACGTGTGCGGATTGACCAGATGGGAAGCCAATCAGCGGGTCCGGTGGATGCCATGTAAACAAGCCAGATCGCTCTTTTTTTGTTTGTAGCGCAAAAAATAAAAACCGCAGAGGTGATCAAATGCCACCAAAAGAAAGCTCTATTTGTGGGAAAAAAAGGACATAAACTTTATTTGGGTACAGCATTGCACGAACACGCAATTGTCAGTTAAATTGACGTAGTGCCGTATCGCCTAAAATGGACTGGTCTCGACAGGTGGTAAAGCCTTCCGGGGCTAAAGTGGGTAAGTTGTTATTTTGAATTTAATTTGTTGAATGGGTGGAAGCCAGTGGAGGGATTGCCAGAGAAAAGTAGTCGACACTGAAGGGTTGGTAAGATGGATGAGTCTGGCAGCAGCATTTATGGTTGACTGAAGAGGGGTTAGCCTATGTAAAGGTAAGCCAATGAGGAGAGAGTTGCAGCAGTCGAGGTGAGAGATACCAGGGTGTGAATTAGAAGCTTTGTGGTGTCATTGGTTAGGTAGGGGCATATTTTGGAGATGTTGCGTTGGTTGAGGTGGCAAGCTTTGGACAGTGATTGGATGTGGGGCCTGAAAGGATAGTTCAGAGTACAGGATAACACCTAGCACCTTGGCATACGGGGACGGGTTGATAGTTGTGCCATCAATCTTGACAGAGAAGTCGGGGGAGGTAGATCGAGTTTGAGGAAGTGGTGTAACATCCAGGCTGAAATGTCTGTTAGTAAATTAGTGATGCATGTGGGGTGTTATGTAATTAATAAAGCAATCAGCGCACACCACAAAAAGAAACAAAAACAAAATGCAAGCTGAACACCATAAGGTAAATCACAAATCCTTAGTAGTAATGTGTAAAAAGAAAATAAGTGCAGCGCAAAAAAAAAAAAAATATAAAAAGTTCATATACAAAATAAATTTGTAAAGTGATGTGGATGAGAACACCCAGTGACTGTAGAATCTTGATTAGTATCACAGTGACAGATCCGCCACCATACGAAAAGGGTACTCTTACCAGATGTGTAGGACCATATAATGGTCAAAAACGCATAAACCCACTAATGGGGTAAAGGTGCAGAGCCGATCGGCCCTATAGGCACACTATGCAAGCTGCTTAGGGCCCCGCCGCTGTGGGGGGGCCCCCAGGACCCAGCATCCCCCCCTGCACCTCTGGCTGGCCGTTTAGAGTGCAGTGAGGAGAGGTGGGAGGAGGTGGAAGGCAGCGATCGGCAGCTCTATGGTGCCTGAGTGGGCGACGGGATCTCCCTGGGGTTTGTAGTACTCTCAGTGTATACAGTGGAGAGGAGAAGGGAGGGGCCTCTGACCCAGGCAGGTATCAGTTTCACTTTCACTCTGCTTGAACACTGTTGCTGATGCCTGGGTCAGAGGCCCCTCCCCTCTCCGCTGTATACATTCGGAGATAGAACTACTAGCCCCAGGGAGATCCCCCTGCCTGTGGACACCATATAGCTGCTGATCGCCGCCTCCCACCTCCACCAGCCAGGTACAGGGGAACCTCTGCAAGGGGGGGAGTCATCTGTTTGGGGGCCCAAATGTAAGAGGGGGGCTTTCTGGGGACACTAATGTAAGGAAGGGGGGCTCTGGGGACACTAATGTAAGAGGGGGGCCCTCTGGGGACACTAATGTAAGGACGGGCCCCTCTGGGGACACTAATGTAAGGACTGGGCCCTCTGGGGACACTGATGTAAGGACGGGGCCCTCTGGGGACACTGATGTAAGGACGGGGCCCTCTGGGGACACTGATGTAAGGACGGGGCCCTCTGGGGACACTGATGTAAGGACGGGGCCCTCTGGGGACACTGATGTAAGAGGGGACCCCCTGGGGACACTAATGTCAGAGGGGCCCTGTGTAAGGAGGGGTTTTCTGGGGACCCTGTGTAAGGAGGGGCTCTCTGGGAATACTAATTTAAGAG
Source organism: Lithobates sylvaticus (assembly GCA_028564925.1). Classification (NCBI taxonomy): domain Eukaryota; kingdom Metazoa; phylum Chordata; class Amphibia; order Anura; family Ranidae; genus Lithobates; species Lithobates sylvaticus. Next base: position 340,503,023 of record CM053029.1, on the reverse strand, counting down.
GGAAGGCTCTCTTGGGACACTAATGTAAGGGGAGGCTCTCTTGGGACCCTGGTGTAACGGGGGGGGGGGGGGGGGCTCTCTGGGGACCCTGGTGTAAGGAGGGGTGCTCTTTGGGGACCCTGGTGTAAGGGGGGCTCTTTGAGGACCCTGGTGTAAGAAGGGGCTCTCTGAGGACCCTGATGTAAGGAGGGGCTCTCTGGGGAGCCTGGTGTAAGGGGAGGCTCTCTGGGGACCCTGGTGTAAGTGGAGGCTCTCTGAGGACCCTGATGTAAGGGGAGGCTCTCTGGGGACCCTGATGTAGGGGGATACCCTCTGGGGACCCTTATGTAAGTAGGGAGGCTCACTGGGGACCCTGATGTAAGGAGGGGCTCTCTGAGGACACTGATGTAAGGAGGGGCTCTCTGGGGACCCTGATGTAAGGGGAGGCTCTCTGGGGACCCTAATGTAAGGGGAGGCTCTCTGGGAAACCTAATGTAGGGGGAGGCTCTCTGGGGACCCTGATGTAAGGGGGGGCTCTCTGGGGACCCTAATGTAGGGGGAGGCTCTCTGGGGACCCTGATGTACCGGGGGGGCACTCTGGGGACCCTGATGTAAGGGGGGCATCTTTGGGGACCCTGATGTAAGGGGAGGCTCTCTGGGGACCCTAATGTAGGGGGAGGCTCTCTGGGGACCCTAATGTAGGGAAGGCTCTCTAGGGACCCTGATGTAAGGGGGGCTCTCTGGGGACCCTAATGTAGGGGGAGGCTCTCTGGGGACCCTGATGTAAGGGGGGATCTCTGGGGACCTTAATGTAGGGGGAGGTTCTCTGGGGACCCTGATGTAGGGGGAGACTCTCTGAGGACACTGATTTAAGGGGGGCTGTCTGGGGACCCTTGTGTAAGGGGGGCTCTCTGGGGACCTTGGTGTAAGGAGGGGCTCTCTGAGGACCCTGATGTAAGGGGGGCTCTCTGAGGACCCTGATGTAAGAGGGGCTCTCTGAGGACCCTGATGCAAGGGGGGCTCTCTGGGGACCTCATTCTGTTCTATATGGTTGTACTTATTCTTTGACTGTTTTGTTTAAAGGAGGGAGGATTGTTTTGGGAGCACTGAAGTGTCAGGTGTGACTGTGTGGCAATGGCAAATAGTTTACATAGCTCACGACATCACGGGTCAAGTAGAGGGCCCCTTAGCAGAATTTTGCTTAGGGCCCCAGGGAGGTCAGGATCGGCACTGAAAGGTGAGACACCGATCCGACCAAAGGGTAACCAGGGGATGTGTGATGACCAAGGCACTGGAGGTTTCTTTGCAGGGTGAAGATGCAAGTCCAATCCGGATATTCCACCAAGGAAATGTTCATGCAGATACAATGTCAAGAAAAAAATGGGAAGCGATCTCAGTGCAGACTGTTATGATCATGTTTATTTAAAAAAAAAAAAATGTAAAACTGGATGGCCAGTATGAACAGTGGGAAACTGAGCATAAAATCAGGCGTGCAAGCCTCTGAACTTAGCAGCACAAAGTTGCGCAGTAACAAACAATTTAAAAACAGCGGTATGGTGCCGCTGTGTACAATACAATGGAGCGTGGGTGACTGGCATGTGCAATAGCTCCTACCCGGACGCACGTTACTTCCAAAGGACTTCGTCAGTGGTGGGTGGAGCTGTCTGGTCACCTTGCGTGGTATTTGGAGAGTTATGGAGTGAGCTGAGGGGTAGAGAGATAGATTTGGGTTTCATCAGCATAGAACTAGTATTGGACATCATGGGAGGCTATTAACCTACTCAGGGAGGAGATGTGGTGACAGTGGAGCTGGTGAGACCAGGACTGGTGTTGTGGTGATCAAGAACACTATTTCTGTCTTACACTTGTCTGGTGACACTGGTTTTGATTTTGTGGCAATCAGGAACAGTGTAGCTGGCTGCAATGGTCTGGTTTGGCAACTATCAGGAGCACTGTTGCTGGCTCATCTGTTCTGGTGACATTATGACTGGTGTGGCAGTGATCAGATACATGTTGCTGGCTGCATTGGTATGGGGACATTGTACTGTGGTCTGATGTGTCCGATGGAACGCATTAGCAACGCAAAAAGCAGGATGTTTTGAAACGCTCTCCCACCCTCATCAATCAGCTGTTTGACCGTTTATCTACAATGGCTGAATGGCAAGTGTTTAAAAAAGAACTTCATCCTTATCATAAAAAACAAAGGCAACAAAGACAATACACAAATGGAAAGTCATACATAATTGCAAGCTTTTTATTCTTTGCATACTTTATTTTTATTTTCTGTCCCATTTCACAGTGGCCATTTTCAGTAAGGGCAGATTGCTCCATCTCCCTTTACTTCCTAGAACTCTACTTAGGACTCTAGGGACAGCCTCCTGGAATATGCGACAGGAACCTCCCAGGATGCATCTGTGAAGTCCTTGGCATATTACCAGTGCCCCATTTAACCAAGAAGTGGAAAAACAGTAACTGTATGTAAAAGCAAAAAAATTTTCTTTAACCACTTTGCATTCAGGATTTTTTTTTAATTTATCACACACGTGTTAAAAATAGAATTTTTTTGCTATAAAATTACTTAGAACTCCCATAGAATTATATATTTTCTGAAAGCAGAAGTCCTGTACAATAACATTTTGGCAGTTGAATATTTAATATTACACAGTATTTGTGTAGCTATTTATCAAATGCATGTTTTCGGGAAAAATACTGGAAATCCTTTTCACTACGGTAAGAATTATGGCTTGTTTTAACCCCTTTAAGTCTAGGACATTTTAAAACTGCCTTGTGAAAGTAAGTAAATATCTGAAAAGAGTGGCGTGCATTTGTATTCAGCCCCCCTGAGTCAATACTTTGTAGAACCAACTTTTGCTGCAATTACAGCTGCAAGAAGTCTTTTTGGGAATGTCTCTACCAGCTTTGCACATCTAGAGAGTGACATTTTTTCCCATTCTTTGCAAAATAGCTCAAGCTCTGTCAGATTGGATGGAAAGCATCTGTGAACAGCAATTTTCAGGTCTTGCCACAGATTCCAGATTATCAATTGGATTTAGGTCTAGACTTTGACTGGGCCATTCTAAGCCCCCGTCGTACACACGGTCGGAAATTCCGACGGAAAATGTCCAATCGGACCATGTTGTCGGAAAATCCGCCCGTGTATTGGCTCCATCGGACTTTTTCCGACGGAAAAATTTGAGATCCTGCTCTCAAATTTTCCGACAACGAAATCCGATCAGACTTTTTCCGATCGTGTGTAGAGAATTCCGACGGACAAAGTGCCACGCATGCTCAGATCAATTTACTAGACCAAAGCTATTGGCTTCTAGCCTTTATGTAGTTCCGACGTATGCAGCGAACGTCACCACGTTCAGAATGATCGGATTTTCCGACAACTTTGTCTGACTGTGTGTATGCAACACCAGTGTTGGACAAAATCCGTTGGAAAAAATCTGACGGATTTTGTGGTCGGAATTTCCACACATACACATAAATATGCTTTGATCTAAACCATTCCATTGAAGCTCTGGCTGTATGTTTAGGGTTGTTGTCCTGCTGAAAGGTGACCCTCCTCCCAGTCTCAAGTTTTTTGCAGACTCTAACAGGTTTTCTTCAAAGATTGCCCTGTATTTGGCTCCACCCATCTTCCCATAAACTCTGACCAGCTTGGTGTGTTCAGGGTTATGTGCAGTGTTAGTTTTCCGCCACACAGCGTTTTGCTTTTAGGCCAAAAAGTTCAATTTTGGTCCCAGAGCACCTTCTTTCACATGTTTTCTGTGTCCCCCACATGGCTTCTCGCAAATGGGACTTCTTATGACGTTCTTTCAACAAGGACTTTCTTCTTGCCACTCTTCCATAGAGGTCAGATTTTTGGAGTGCATGACTAATAGTTGTCCTGTGGATAGATTCTCCCACCTGAGCTGAGGATCTCTACAGCACCTCTGGAGGTACCATGGGCCTCTTCTTGCTCAGCCTGTCAGTTTAGGTGGACGTCATGTCTTGGTAGGTTTGCAGTTGTGCCATACTCTTTCCATTCTTGGATGATGGATTGAACAGTGCTTTGTGAGATGTTCAAAGCTTGGGATATTTTTTTATATCCTAACCCTGCTTTAAACTTCTCCACAACTTTATCCCTGACCTGTCTGGTGTGTTCCTTGGCCTTCATGATACTGTTTGTTAACTAAGGTTCTCTAACAAACCTCAGAGGGCTTCACAGAACAGCTGTATAATTACACACAGGTGGACTCTATTTATTAATTAGGTGACTTCTGAAGGCAATTGGTCCACTAGATTTTAGTTAGGGGTATCAGAGTAAAGGGGGTTGAATACAAATGCATGCCACACTTTTCAGATATTTATTTGGAAAAAAAATTTAAAACTATTTATAATTTTCCTTCCACTTCACAATAATGTGCAACTTTGTATTGATCTATCACATAAAATGCTAATAAAATACATTTACGTTTTTGGTTGTAACATGACAATATGTGGAAAATTTCAAGGGCATGAATATTTTTTCAAGGCATTCCAAGATGATTTCATATCAACAAGCATGCTCATGTGATTTTTAGTGAAAGGATAGACCGGTCCGCTTTAAATTAGCAGACCTATACTCCTCAGGATCCTTCCTACTATACCAGTCCAATACACCGTCAATACAAATTTCCACTCCCTGGTGAAGGGAGGCCCTCTGATCCTCTGAAATACATTGAACTTGTATAGACTTTACATATTCTGGTTCTAGGGCTTTCCTCTTCTAGGTTTTCTTTGCTGTCTGTAAATGGTGTCAGCTGTTGAAAAGATTTCTCCTCATTCTGGAAATCTTTTCTTTCACTTCTTCTTTTTCTTGGAATGGGAAGCTCTCCAAAGAAAACAATTGCATGGGCTTTTAACCACTTCCTACATTTAAAACTAATATATCCTACCATAAGATAATAAGGTTTCTAAAGAAAAAAACATTTGCCTCTTGTCTTATTTTTGGCAAGAATCTTTTCACGTAGTCATGTTGTTTGTAATGATATGTACACAAGTGTGAATAAAACAATATTATATAATATGCTTTATTCCACTCATTGCAAAGGTATGCATGCAGCTCGGAATTTCCTTAGACTAGTGTATCTATCTATTTAGGTGCTAAGAAATAGCCCTTGATGATTTAAAGAGGCATAGAAAGGAATTAGAGGTAATTTAAAAACAACCGGAATTACAATGGACCCTCTAAAGCTATAATTTACCAAGGACTTCAAGTCATGGGCCACAAAGCACCACTACAGGCTCATATAAAAAATGTCAAAGGTCACACATCTAACCAACCTGTCTGTGGCCATTCCTAATTTGTATTGGCAGTTTCAGAGAACCAATAACAAATCTACATAATTCAATTCAATTGAATCCATAGGCAATGTAGACAACTGAATATGTTATTCATTAAGCTATGTCTCAGTCTGTTAAAGAATTGCAATTTAGGATCTATATTTTTCAGTGAAGCCTACTAGCTGTGTGACTTTGATATATTAGGGTGCTTGTGTACCAGCAAGGCATGAAATAACAAAGCTGCTCGTACTAGCACCTATATCAATACTGGAAAAAGGTGTTCAACTGAGCAGCATTGTTTTATGTGACACTTTCATTTGCAACATGATGTAGCCATGCTACGAAGTGCATAGAGATATGACTTTATTAGTAATGGATACAGCAAGGAACTGCCATATGGAGGTCACTTCCTGTTCAGAGGAAAGAAAAAGACTATGGAAAGGGGGATTTTGGCATAGCCATTTATCAAACTCCATGTGCTACATGGATAGATATTCTATGAATACAACCTAAAAAAAGTGCTTTGCTTGCCTATCACACAGAGATATCTGAATGCTTGAAATGATTTGGCAGCTCTAAATGTATTCTTTGTATTTTATTTTGTCGCCATATATTCACAAAGGGGATGCTAAGCACAGCTATTTCCACCTGAGCTTGCACATGCTGTGCTCTATAGTTGGAGACAGTAAATAAATTACTGTAAAACTTTAAACTGTATTTAAAGCTCTACCCATGTCCTATCGATGAGATTCCCTTCATCTTGCCCAAGAAACATTAATGGAAATGAGTGGCAATCTCATTCTCTACAAATCCCCTCTTATGCCCCGTACACACGGTCATATATTCCGATGGAAGAGGTCCGATCGGATTATGTTGTCGGAAAATCCGATCGTGTGTGGGCTCTAGCAGGCTTTTTCTGTCGGAATTTCCGACAGAAAAAATTTGAGAGCGGGATCTCAAAAATTTCCGACAACCAAATTCCGATTGACTTTTTCCGATCGTGTGTAGGGAATTCCGACGGACAAAGTGCCATGCATGCTCAGATCAAATTACCAGACCAAAGCTATTGGCTACTAGCCTCTACGTAGTTCCGTAGTACGCAACGAACGTCACCACGTTCGGAACGATTGGAATTTCCGGAAAAAATCGGACGGATTTTGTGGTAGGAATTTCCGACTGTGTGTACGGGGGCTTAGACAGTTGTCACATGTGTCCCCATTGGCAGATTTTCCCTCACCTCCTGTTCGAGTATTAACTGTAACATTTTGGATTTCTTATCACTGTCTGTTCTGGGTAAAAACATTAACACAATAGAGAGGGTCATTCTCCACAGTAGTGACAAAGACAGCATGTACGGCAGTGATTTTTACTCTTTCCCACTTTATCTAAATGTCACAGTCTAGCCTGCAGTTTTCCGTTTGTAAAATTCATACCTCCGTGCTGCAATGGTTCTGCTAAACCTATGATTCTATTCACATGTGCTGCTGGCTTCTCTGTTCATCTATGGGTGTCACCTGCTCTACTGTGGATTTATATCCCTTTCCCTTATATGACTTCCTGGTTCGCATCCCAGTCTGTTTCCCTATACTGTATATAGACATGTTAAGTGCAACTCAGGTTGCCTTAGCAACTTCCTAGTTTCTCTGTGCTCCTGGTTTGCCTTGTGTTACTTGTATTCTGTGCTTGACTACCCGTGTACCGACCCCAGCTTTGTCTACCGTTTTCACTTACCTGCCACTTGCTCTGACTTTGGCTCCTTTCTAGGATTCTCTTCTGTCTCGCCATCTTTACTCTGCACATGGGAGTGATCTCTGGATTGTCAGCTAGGAGTACCTGGGGGCTGTGACCTGGTTTCAGTTTGCTGTAAGTCCATCCCCACCATCAGGGGCCTTGGTGAAAAAGCAGGCTGGGGCTTAGACTCCACATTCTGGGGAATCCCAGAGTTGGTCAAGTCAAAGCATTTTTCATGGCATAAAAAATAAAAAACATATGCAGAACTTCTGCAATACAAAAACATTTGCCAATGTTTTATTCCTTTAAAGGCACTGTAAGTATACAAAAATACCTGTTCATGTGACAGAAATGCAATCATAATTTCCTTTTGTGGACTGACACCACATGCTTTTTTATGGACTGAAATTGCAAGGATTGGCGCCAGCCTAGTCTTTACAGCATAGGGACGAATTACTGTATAGTGTAATATACAAGCTAGGAGGACTCCTTGAGATAACACATGAAGTATGCACAGGACACAGGACAGCTTTACATTTCTGAAATATCATAAATGTCAGCATTATAGGCTTACTGGTGCATAGATATAAGGAGGGGGGTATGGGACATCTGCTAGGAATGGGTGTTGCCACCCAGGGTACAGGCCCCACATCTCTTACCGCGTGCCCTAGGTCTCAGTGCTGTTCGATACCATTATTTTATGCTCAGTGCTGTGAACAAGGCTTATCGCTGAAACTAGTCTGCTGCTGACTGTACTCACTGTGAAGGCTTGATGTTATGGAGTTGCCAGCTGCTTTTATTCGATGACCGTTAGTCTATTGGTGTGTGGGAGGACACCTCAGCTTGGACACCCTGACTGCAAACTTACAAATTAAGACTTTGTTTCCCACTGTTCTGAGCCATACAATCTTTGATCAAACCATTATTTTATGCTGCCTGTGGCTGCCCAGCATGTTTCTTCCAAAGATCTACATTTTTCCTATATAGTGATGTGATCATTTCTTTGCCCATTTACCAAGTGTATACTCTTGTTATGCAGTGTTTGTTTGCCCTTTTCCAATATGGCTGCTGTGTTCTCTCTCTCTTGCTCTCTCTCACCAAGGATGAGGTCATCAAGAAGAGCAGAGGTTTTGTGGGCAAGTGGGTGGAGAGAGGAACATGTGGCAGAGGGAGAAGAGTAAATTCCTGCTAAGAGAGAACAGACTGTGTAGGCATGGGCCCCCGCAGAACTTTTTTCAGGGGGGCATCATTTTAGGGTCACCCATGCACCACCCCTTTTCCACAATGTCATTATCACATTATCATGGTCAGAGACTGCAGACGTAGTACAGTCCCTAGGATAAGTAATGAATAATGGCCAACAGGCCCTCTTACCAGACCCAGCGAAACAACAGCAGTGATTCCTCCGGCTGGACGATCGCTCACTCTGGGTTCCCCGGGGGCGACTCTGGTCAGTAGTGTAGCATGTCTGTACCCTGGTAGTGGCTCAGTCTTTCTCTCTCTGGTGGCACTGGGCAGCGTAGCTCTCTCTCTGGCTTCCGCCCAGCACACTCCTCTTTCTTTGTCCTGTAGCACACTCTCCCTCAGCTTTTTTCCAGGCTGCAGTCTCTCAATCTCTCTCTTGATCAAGCTGTAGCCTCCTCCCTGTGGAAAACGGGGCCGCCAATCTTTGGGACTACATGTACCATGATGCTCTCCTCTCCTAGTCTCCTTTGATTGGCCCTCGGTTATGGCCAATGGAAAAGGAAAGGAGCGGGCAGGAAGCTGGTTGGGGAACCTGGTGAAAGCCGCCATCTCTTCTCCCTGACAGGAGAAAGGTGGGCGAGCAGGGGAAAACTCTCATAGCCTGCAGCTCACCTTTCTCCTGTCACAGCGCCGCAGAGTTCTCTGCTGGACTGAGCAAGGAAAAGAGCCCGATGTCAGACTACACTGATGGTGTGGCTTGACATCACCTTGATGGTGTTACCCCACTGGCAGGTGGCACCCGGTTACGGGCTGCCCGCACCCCAATAGCGATGCAACTGTACTGAATTTAAGATCCGATCCCTGATTGCCCCTACCTGCAGATGCCCATGTGTGTAGGTGCTGCAGCTTCACCTCACTGAGACATACATAGCGACTGTTAATGATTTCATGTTCCTGTTTGGAAAATACCTTATGTTGGATGGTTCACTGAATGTTATTTCTTCAATACATTTCAAAATGCTTTCAAATACAATGCTGTGTGGATTACTGTCTATGTGGAGATATATTTCTCTTAATTGGGATTTTACTTGCTATTCACAAGCCCCATATGACTGGAGGCACTGTGCTTATTAGAGATCCTGTCCTGATCACACTGATTATGAAGACTCTGCTCCTAAATACTATACAGGCGACGCCACCATACCTCAGTAGCTGCATAGAGAGAAAAGAATAGCGCTACATTTGGAGGCACTGCTGAGATAAATATCTTGGATCAGGACATTAAGGAATGACCATGTCACTGTTATCAACAGAAGATGTGAGGCAGTGGGCCCTGGAAGAGGGACTACCACCTAAAAGGACATTTGCTATTTCGTATGTACCGATCACTGTGAGCACCCATAGACTGCAGGAGGAGCTACAAGAAAATGAAACCTTGCAGTCTGCCGCTCTTGTGGATAAAAGAGAGGAAGATGAGAGTTATGAACTATATACCCATTATCTCTGTCTCAGTGAGGTGGATTTAAATCCAGTTAAATGTCCCCTTTGCATATATCCAAAAGGGGCTGAAGTAATTGGTTGTGCTGTAGTATTTCTAGTAATGTCACCTCCAGTAAGGCGGAAGTAACCAGCCCTGCCTGTAAAGTGTGAACCATTGAATACAACTGCTTCATCAGGAAAAACTGTAATGTTGACTGCTACAGCCGCTAAGCAGGAAAATATTGAGCTCCTTCTGCTAAAATTCACTGAAGTTATTGATCAGAATTTTACATGCTGATTCTTATTGAAAATTAAAGGCTTTTTCAGGGGTGCTCCCTGTCCCCGCTGGTGAAGAAACCTTTGAGGTGTGGAAAGATTTTGCACAACAAATGATGGAATGGACCTGCTCCAGAGGAAAAGAAACAGCGCATCATGGGAAGTTTAAGGCCACCAGCATCCATTATCATTAAAGCTTACAAGGACACTCAAGTGAGTACCAGTGCTCAAGAATATATTGATGTTTTGACAGATGCTTATGGACTGCACCGTGACCCTGATCAGATGCTTGCTGATTTTAAACAGACAAAACATAAAGAGGAAGAGGATGATTCTGTGTTTGTGAGGAGGCTAGAAGTGCTTCTAGGGAGATTGCTCACTGAAAAGGTAATCTCATACGGATGTGGACAAATTAAGGACTGCTCAAATAATAAAGGGGCTACTGCCACATCACCCAATGTCACCGGTCCTAAGAGTTGTTTTGAGAGAGAGAGAGACTTTACTTTCACTGAAACTATGACTGAAGTAAAGAAACAGGAATCTGATATCCGTTTTAGTACAACTTCTATGAGCAAAGTTAAACAGAGTTCTTTGGTGGAGCACAAAAATTAGACTGTTGCTAAAAACAATGAAGTTGGTAGACACCCACAGCCTAGATATGCAATATGCTGATAAAACCCTCCAGTAATAAGCCTCTCTTCCACATTAAATGTTTCCGCTGTGGACAAGCAGGCCACACAGTTTGTCAGTGTCCACTGCTGGCTGATAAATTCACAGTAAAGCTGGACATGTGCACAAAAGAAAACAGGGAAAATCAGGGACCCCAAACAGGGACCCCAAAGCACCCTCTCAATGTTGAGGGCATGTGGCCTAGTACGGTTCAGGAGGGGGGGGCGCTCTCTCGTCCCCCCTCTTTTCCTACTTCCTGCCAGGTAGCGTGCTCGGATAAGGGTCTGGTATAGATTTTGAGGGGGACCCCCACGCCATTTTTTTTTGGCGCGGGGTTCCCCTTAATATCCAGGCTCTTGGAGGGGAACCCATGCAGTTTTTTTTTTTTAAATTAAAGTCGCCTGGCCTGGGGAGACTTAAAGTCATGTTGTAAGTCGCCCCAAGTCGTGTTGTAAGTCGCCCCAAGTCGTGTTGTAAGTCGCCCCAAGTCGTGTTGTAAGTCACCCCAAGTCGCGCTGGAAGTCGTGTTGCCCCTGTGTGAATGAACTGTTAATGATAATGGCATGCGCTATTATCAATGGTATATTATTATCGCGGTGCGCCGGCATATTATGTGTTGCGCTTATATGTGGCCGGTTCATACGCTCAATTGATAATTTATCTGGCGCACCAATTAAGGTCTGAACCGGCGCAGCGCATTCATCTTAGTAAATCTAATTACCAATTCACTATTGGGGCTGATGCTCTCTCTAGGTATCCTGGGTTGCCAGTGAACTTAGAAGAAAGTGAATGAGAGGATGTACCTGGGCCTGTTGTGGCTGCCTACTATGCTACAGCTGCTGTACAAGGAGACAATATTGTTTTCTCTGACTTACGAGTTATTTACTCCTTGGGACCTGGTAAAGTGTATCCCAAACATTTATTGCTGCCCCACTGCTTTAGGGGTACCAGAAAACATCCAGCTGCAAGAGAAAGAGATGATCCTTCTACAAAAGAGAGACAGTAATCAGACACGTTAGAGAATCTGTTTCCGCAAATATCCTAATTACATGAGAAAAACCCTACCTGAGCAGGAAGGAGACAGCTAGTGCTCCCTCAAGTCTACAGAAAATCTGTTTTGAGAAGTTTGCATGACCAACATGGACATCTAGGAGTTGAGAAAACCTACAGACTAATCCAAGACCATTTCTTTTGGCCACAAATTAAATAATCTGTTGTGGACTATTGCCGCCGTAGTGTGAGATGTCTGCAATGGAAAATTTTGCCTACTCGAGCTGCTCCTATGGAACACTTGAAAAGTTCAGGTCCAATGGATTTAGTGTGCATGGACTTTTTGTGTATTGACAATGACAGCAGTGGTGTGGGAAATGTTTTGATTGTGACTGATCACTATACTCGATATGCTCAAGCCTATCCCACCAAAGATCAGAAAGCAGTAACTGTAGTTAAAGTTTTTTTTTTTTTTAAAGAAAAGTTTTTTTGTTCATTATGGATTGCCAAATCGACTTCACCCTGGCCAGGGGCAGGACTTTGAAAGTCACCTAAAGAGCTGTTAACATTGCTTAACTTCGACAAGAGCCGCACCACACCTTATCAGCCAGAGGGTGATCCCTGAACATTTAAATCACACCTTGTTGAACATGTTGGGTACCCTCCCTAATGGTGGTAAGCAAACCTGGAGTCGAAATGTTGGAGCTATGGTACATGCCTACAATTGTACCAGACATGAATCAACTGTTTTTTCTCCTTATTTTCTCATGTTTCCCTATTGACATTCAGTTGGGTATGTCTAATGATGGAGTGGGAAATAGAAATCACTACCAGTATGTGGCATGACTTAAACAGAGTTTAAAAGAGGCCTATGAAATGGCTGAGGAAAATACTGCAAAAATAAATGCTGCCAATAAAAGGTGTTTTGATGCCAAAGTTCATCCAAAGACTTACAACCTGATCGCTGGCGAAATTAGTTGTTTGAAGTTTTAGAAAAACTGCCTAGAATTCCAGTCTACAGGATTCGAGGACCTGAGGGTCGGCTCAAAGCCTGGCATAGAAATCACTTGCTTCCAGTACTACAAGTTGCTACTGCTGATGAGGAACCACAATTTGACATTGTTACAGATTCTAATGATGTGCCTTGTGCAGACTGTGGAGACCAGAGTGATGACACTGACTGGTTTACACCTCCACCAGAGTCTCCTGTACAGGTTCCTTCACCTATTACTGATGGGGGACTTTCTCAAAGGGGAGGTCTGAACCCAGCTACTCCTGTTTTTTTTTTTTTAACTCAATAGGTTTTTATTGAAGTGTTTTCAAGTATTACAAAAACAAATATACAATAAGTTACAGCATTGTAAGGAGCTTACATATCGTTATGACAGTAGTAGAAGGGTGTAGTTGAGCATTGGGGCAAGAACAAGCTGTATATTGGCAAACACAATAAAATTAACAGTAAGGCCCCTTTCACACCGGGGCGTTTTTCATGCGGTGCAGCGCTAAAAATAGCGCCTGTTCACCGCATGAAAAAATCCGCCCCTTTAACTCCAGTGTGAAATCCGGCCGGGCTTTCACACTGGAGCGGTGCGCTAGCAGGATGACAAAAAAAAGTCCTGCTAGCAGCATCTTTGGAGCGGGATAGGAGCGGTGTGTTCACCGCTCCTATACCGCTCCTTCCCATTGAAAAGAATGGGAGACCGCGGTAAAACCGCGGCAATACCGCCGCAAAGCGCCGCTACGGCGGCGCTCTGCGGGGGGTGTTTAACCCTTTTTCGGCCGCTCGCGGGGGGTAAAACCGCACCGCGAGCGGCCGAAAACCGCGGTGAAAACGACGGTAAAGCAGTGCTAAATATAGCGCTGCTTTACCGTCACCGCGGCTCACCGCCCCAGTGTGAAAGGGGCCTAACATACAACAATAATAAAAAAAGATACTAAAGCGCTGGTATGTATAAAAAGACCATAAAACCTGATAAAATCAAATAAGATGGCTAAATGAAATGCAGCTCCCAATAAAAAGTATTCCCACACTTAAAAAGATATAATAAAATATACAAAGTTTGTATAGATGGTGCGCAAAATCAACCTTATTGATGTAATAGATCGAAATTATAAGTATAACGATGTTAATGCATCCAATGCATACTGTGCATATACACTATTGCCAGCAGGTCCAAAGTGGTCAATAATATATGAAGAAAATATATATAGTCTAAGTGGATAAGTGATCCAAGTGACTGATGAATAAGATCGGTGAATAAATAAATAAAATATATCAAACGTGCAGATATAAAATACTCCAAAAAATGACACTAGGCAGCTTGATGCCATTAATATGTGTGGTGAAAAGATGTGCTCAAAGGTGAACAAACCAGTATTAAAATGTTTGATACAATAATAAATAAATTGATCAATCAATATTGGTTACTTCCTTTAAACAATAAAGGATTGGATGTGTGTGTGTGTGCTCCGTGAATGAAGAGCAGCTGGTGATTAGTAACAAAAGGCACTGTTGCTTCCTTAAAACAATGAGTGAGTAAAAACAGCTGATGTGTAGTCTGCAGACAATCAGCTAAACATATACTTAGTAACATTCTGCCCGGACACCCCTAACAGGGTACTATTCTGTGTCCGTGCAGAGGTCTCCCCTTATAATAGACGGAAGAGCTTTGATCAGCTACTCCTGTTTTTGAACCAACAGCCCAAAACTTTGTGCCTACAGTTCCTGGCATGGTTGGAGCACCAAGTTTTCCCACTAATGCTGTCCCAGAGTTATCTGGACTAATGCCTGGGGGGTTGAGGAGATAATGTTCGATGACATCCACCAGTGTGACACCTTGGACCCTGCTATTCTGTACAGAACTATATACAACCTCATGTTCTGTTTGACATGATTGCAGCTCATTCTAGACTGATTAGCATGATGCCTATTTTTTACTAACCATATTTCCCTTGCAGCTAATCTCTGTAATAGAGAATTGCTTCTGGAGAAGTGGTCTGCATAAGGCAACAAAGATGTTTACTTTTTCTATGTTTTGAGTGTATATCCTTACCAGTCGGAAGGATTTTCAGCAGGGGGAGAATGTAGTGATGTGATCATTTCTTTGCCCATTTACCAAGTGTATACTCTTGTTATGCAGTGTTTGTTTGTCCTTTTCTTTCTCTCTCTCTCTCTCTCTCTCTCGCTCTCTCTCTCTCTCTCTCTCTCTCTCTCTCTTGCTCTCTCTCTCTCGCGCTCTCTCTCTCGCTCTCTCTCTCTCTTGCTCTCTCTCTCTCTTGTGCTCTCTCTTGTGCTCGCGCTCTCTTTCTTGTTCTCTCACTCTCTTGCTCTATCTCTCTCTCCCCAAGGATGAGGTCACCAAGAAGAGAAGAGGTGTTTTGGGTAAGTGGGTGGAGAGAGGGACATGTGGCAGAGGGAGAAGAGTAAATTCCTGCTAAGAGAACAAACTGTGTAAGTGCTGCAGCTTCACCTCACTGAGACATACATAGAGACTGTTAAGGTATTTTCCAAACAGGAACATAAACTCATTATGTTGGATGGTTCACTGAATGTTATTTCTTCAATACATGGACATTCAAATACAATTCTGTGTGGATTACTGTCTATGTGGAGATATATTTCTGAATTGGGATTTCACTTGCTATTCACAAGCCCCAATTGAGTGGAGGCACTGCGCTTGTTAGAGATCTTGTCCTGATCACACTGATTATGAAGACCCCTAAATACTATACAGGTGACGCCATCATACCTCAGTAGCCGCAGAGAGAGAAAAGAATAGCGCTACACCTATATAGTGGAGGGTGGCTTTAAACAGGTCAAAGCCTGTCGTGCTGCTCCTCCTAATTACCACCACCTCCATGCTTTCCCACCAGCAGGAGTGCTTCAAGAGGCTAGAGGAACAGCCATGTCACCAGAGGGGTAGGTGATTGTGTATGGGTATATGTATGTAAATACAGTATTTGTGTGTATGTATACAGTGTGTGTGTGTGAGTGTATATATGCATGTGTATACAGTATACAGTGCGTGTGTGTGTTTATGGATGTGTATACAGTATACAATATGTGTGTGCATAGTTGGTACTGTTGTGCTATACTGAAGGGGGTGAAATGAATCATAGGAAGGTGGTGTGCATTGGGTTGTATACACTTTTGACCCCTGCACTTTTTGCTTTACCCACTCCTGGCCCCTGCACTTTGTGCATTACAGGCATCTGACCCCATGCACAGTGTAAATTATATACTCCTCACCCCTACATTGTGTACATTACAAGTTACATATAACAGACCTTTGCACTCTCTGCATTACCCACGCCTGACCCCTGTACTTTGTATGTTATATACTTCTGACCTCTGTACATATGTTCATGTTTTACATCCTTTCCACTGTAAGCACAATTTTGCTGCACCCACCATTCACCACGGTATGATGTGCACCACCTCTTTCTTCTCTTCTTTGTGCTCCTCCAAAATATTTTAAACCTTGGGGTGTCTGGTAGATAAACTATATTATCATTTGAGAGAACTGAACCCCTCCCCAGGAAAAGATATTAATGCTTCCAGTGCTGCTCCTCCCTTTCCCAGGCTGAGGTGATTATACGTTGGGCACCTCTGTCCCTATGTTAGCAATGTTGCAAGACCATGTCTGCTTGACCCAAGACAGGAGTTTTGGAGTAGTTGCATGCGTATAGCCCTAAAATTATTTCCTCGCATCTCAGCATTGTCTGAGATTGGCAGCTGTGCTATGGGATTTATTATATGTTTTATTGTATATACTCTATTTGTTGCGTCTCTCAGTTGTTGCCACTATCTACCATTTGAGAAAAATTACTATTATTAATAGGTACACCTACATAACCACTCTGTGTACAATATTGCTTTCCAAATATGCATAAAAGATAAATAGATGCATGGACAAGTCTTACTCTTTATAGAAATTGCAAATCCAGAAAAAACATATTTTTTTATTTTTCAGCAACAAATTATTGATAATATTATTAATGTAATTGTTTTACATTTTCAAGATAGATGTTGTTGATTCAAAACAAGAAAGGAACATTGTGTAATCATCGGATAGCAGTAGCTGTACGCTAGAATAACAACCTTTTCACTTCAAAAACTATCTGTATTTTGTTTGTTATGATTCAAAGTGAACCTACGTTTTGCCCATGCAAAGCAAAAAAAATCAAGTTTATTTTATTCTCAAATTTTATAATAAAGTATTTCAGTTGATAATCAGCACCACATCCTGAAAAATAGTAAAATGAAAGACAACTGAATATTGCAATTTTTAAGGTGCTGAACCGTCCTTAAGGAATAACATTTGACAAAGTGATGTATAAAAATATATTTATTATAATATTTTAAAATGGCGTCTTTGACAGAATAGACCTATAGTGCAAAGAGTATATTTGTGTACAGCAATCTCTAGCAACCAAGCAAGCATCCTCTATGCCAAGATTTGCCAAGCAAAAAAACAATCATTGATCCCCATGGCATACACCATGACATAGTAGAGGAAGATGCACAACCCGACACTTTTCGCTTGATAGCTTCTTCACAGGTTCTTTTTGGAAGGAAATAGATGCAATAGAGTTACTGTAAAGAAATAATACTAATGCACATAATATATATATATTAATAAGTAACAAAACATCACTTTAAATGATGGGCATGGATAGGCGGCACTGTATAGGCGGCACTAATGAGGAGCTACTGAAAGGCAAAATGAGTGGCATCTGAAGGACACTGACAGGCATTACTGATGGGGCACTGATTGGCACTGTTGTGGGCACTGCCACTTTTATGGGCACTGGCAGGCGTTCTTTCTGGGGCACAGGCTGGCAGGTGATGGGCACTTATTGCCAGCTGATGGGCACATCTGATGGGGGCTGCACTGATAATCAATGTGCTGATTATCAGCGCAGACCCCCCTCCCACAGGAAGAGCCACCGATAGGCTCTCCCTGACAGCGTGAACCGAGGAAAGCCATTCCTGGTTCATGAGATGATCAGCTGTGATTGGTCACAGCTGATCACGTGGTAAGAAGCCTCTGTCAGAGGCTCCATTCCATGATCGGAGTTGAGGTGTGTCAGAGTGATATGTTAATGGTTAAACAAGAGAAAGCTTCTTTGTTTAAGCTACCACAGCCACCGGTGCATTCTAATGCCCCATACACACGAGCGGAAATTCTGCCAGCAAAAGTCCGATGTGAGCTTTTGTTAAAGAACCAGTACAGTAAAAGTACGGTAGTATATGAAGAAAGTCTCCCCATTACTAATATTTGTTTATAGAATTAGAGTGCCTAAATTGCTTGCAAGAAGTGTAATTGTTTAAATACATGTTTGATGACCCTTTGAAGGTAAAAGCATAGAATGGTAAAGGTTGTAAACAAAGGTGTTAGGTTTGCTGGGGAGTTGTGTAAGGAGAGGGAGTGTTTTAATGAAAACACCCTACATTGTGGTAAGGATAAATTAAATTTTGAAGGAAAAGAAAGAGAGGAGATATTAATGAAAGTTAAATTAAATAAAAAAAAGTGCAGCCAGAAAGCACAGGGAGTATTAAGGTCTTAGGATTGCAGTGGAAAAGTTAATGGAACTTACCACTCCTAGGCCAGGTAGAGCTCCCATCTCGAAGCTTGGGAACACTGTCTGCAGCTAAATCCATTATCGGAGGTAAATGAGTATGCTACCGATTATGTCTGATGAAAATTTTCAATCTGCAAATCAACGCCATAATGCACAGACACAAGACACTCAGAAATTAAATAGATTTAAAAACAGGAAGTGACATTACATTTGAGGTTTAAAGGTGACTATCACGTACCTGGTAGTAGAGCCTGATAGGACAAGGAAGGCCTCTCTTACACCTCTGACTCGGGGGGCTCTGATAGTGTAGACAGAAGGCACAGGAGTGCAGAGTCGTACAAGTGCCAGAATGTCTTTGACCTGATTCCGTCTCTTTCTGCAGTCAATGATTGCCTCTACTTCATATTTCTCCTCACCATTCACCATTACTGGCTCAGGAAGACCACAATTTCATTCAGGAAATGGGTCTGGTACCACAGGCTTCTGTAGAGTTACATGGAAGACTCATAGGCCACATCATTGATTCTTTTCTTCACGGTCCCACATATTAGGACCAAGGCGAAGGCAGAGCTCCTCTGGACTGGACGGCTTAAGTAGGCAGGACTGACGAGCAGGATCATCAACAGCTGAGTAACTGTGGAGAGAGATGGGATCTGGCAATTAGCCGACAGCTCAGAGAAGGAAGGGCTGAGCCCAGCCCTGACAAGTCTGTCACATAGTCCTCAGCTGCTCTCCGGCCTTGCTGGAGCTCATGTAGGGCCGCCTCAACTGTTGCAGCTTGCAGGGGATCCTCGTAAAGTTGAGCCATGGCCTCAAAAAACAAAGTCAGACTTCACAGACGTGGGTTCTTCTGTTCCAGTAAGCGATGGGTCCAGGACTGGGGTTCAAATTGCAAAAGGGAAATTACATATCCCACCTTAGTAGCCTTGAGTGAAAAGGTTCGGGCTGTAATGAAAAGTACAGTTCACAAGCATTATGGAAAGTCCTGAACTTGCTGCGGTCGCCTGAGAACCTTTCTGGAGTTGGTACTCAGGGTTCAGATGGCAGCATCACTACAGTAGGTGCAGAGCAGATGCAGATGAGGCAAAAGCTGATGTGGGAGAAGAGAGTTCTTGGACTTGTATCTCTACCTCCTGTAGACCCTTGACCACTTGTGTGAGTGCTGAAACATGATGGTACAACTGGTCCATGGGAGAGGCTCCTCATCCAGGCTCAGACATGGCTGCTTTGTACCATCACGCACCTGGTAGTAGAGCCTGATAGGATGAGGAAGGCCTCTCTTATGCCCCTGACTCAGGGCCTCTGATAGTGTTGTCAGAGGGTGCAGAAGTGCAGAGTCGCACGAGTGCCAGAAAGTCTTTGCAAGCAGCAGGGCAGATGTCCTTGCTGGGCTGGTGAAGTCGTCAGATAGCTTCAGCAGGAAGACCGGCAGGTAGGCAGCTGGTGCAGGTGACAGCAGACAGGATATCAGGGACAGGACACAGGCAGGAACATAGTCAGGAGGCAAGCCGGGTCTGGAACCGAATCAGTGGAACAGGAGCCAAAGGAGCAGACAGAAGATTGGTCACAGGATAAGCCGAGGTCAGTGCAGGTGGAGTTCAAGTAATGGTCAAGACAAGCCAGGGAGATAACTGGAAGCAGGATACAGGTTCACAGATAGCAGGATGCACGGAAGGCTGAAGACAAAGCAGCACTGGATCTGATCACTGACTGGGTTTAAGTAGTCTGTTTGGCACCAGAGTCAATCACAGGCACGCGCACAGGGATGCGCGATGGCTTGTGTTTGTGTGCGAGTTCACGCATGTGCTCGTCTATTCGCCAATGCCCAATTCTTACGAGCAAAGGAAACCAGTGTTAGCTTGTGCCTGGGAGTTCTTCTAGAAGGATTATCTTGTCTGCTGGCATGTTTATCCTGACAGGGACATAGGAAACAATAATGGCGGAACGTACCATTCCTGGCAAGTGTCCATGTTTGCTGTAGCTCTAGCGGAGAAATTAATTTATATACCTTGATGGATTATGAAGTATACTTGAACCAAGGGATAGTCAGGAAATAAATGAGATCATCAAGTGCTGTCCAGATCCTAGGATGTTAGCTGGAATTAGGGGAATGTACAGTAATATTTTGGATGTGCTTGAAGTATGGAAAAATGGGAAGTGTTTTAGCAATTAAAACTAGCCAGGGTTGAGAATAATTAAGTTTACTGGTTTAGAAAAGTCAAAAGAGAAAAGTTTTCAGTTTAATATGAGGAAGTTAATTTTTGCAACCACTCTCAAACTACGCAGTAGACATTGAGAAATGTGGAGATATTTGTAAACCCATGTATTAATATTGAAACTAAGAACAGGGGGAACTTGACATTGAATACAATATTACTTTTTTTAAATGACTAAACACTTAGTTTTAACACATATATTATTGCCATCTTTGTTCTATATAATCAATAATATAAGTTGAATAACTAAAGTACATGATATGATAAAATGGATTCTTATAAATTTTATTTTATGGGTGCATTTCATTGTCACGTGTATTACTCGAGAATGCATATTGCTACATTTGCATTTCATATTAAGCGAGTCCTAGACTTGCTGGAATGGAGAGTGAATGTTGAAAAGAGTTTTGTTAAAAGAAGTTATCTGTATAGATTTAAAGTATGTTTTATTACATGTTTATTGTTGAAAGGTTGCAACTACTGTTAATATGTTTTTTTTTTTTTTTTTGTTGGCCGCTCTGGCCGCTGGTGTTGATAAATATTGTGTGAAATAAGAGGAGAAGGGAAAATGCAGCAGCTACGATCCGCAAAAGATAAAGATAAAAGTGTCCAACAAGCAGGTATGGCTGCTGCAGCAAAATTAGAGCAATTTACACACACAACTGGGCATACACTGGGGCAACCCATGCCGCAGTCTCCCCCAAAAAAGGGGACTCAGTCCAAAATTCAACAAGGAGGTACAGGAGAGAGAAAGAGTCAAGGGCAGAGCCAATCAAATGCGGCAACACCAAGGGCCCAGGGGGTAAAGATACAGACACAGGGAAGTAAAAACACTGTGGTCGCAGATCAAAATATAAAAACAAGCACAGAAGCAATTGGGGTTGGGGCAGGACCTGCCCCACCTCTGGAGAAAGAACCCACATTAATGGACGTTTTTAAAGCAGTAAAAACCTCTAATGACTCGCTTAAAGACCTGTGCGAACAGATGAGGGGGGTCAAAGAGGACTTGGCACTGGTAAGACAAGACATGCAAAGGATAGCTGAGAGAACCACAGTACTGGAAGGAAGGATCAGCCAGGTGGAGGATGATGTTCTTCCTCTGGTTAAAGAGATGAAGAGTATGAGGGAGCAGTTACACCGGCAAGCCGTTAAATTGGAAGAAATCGAGAACAGGAGTCGTAGAGATAATATTAGGATAGTGGGAATGCCTGAGAAGAGTGAAGGACCCAACCCTACTGAATTTTTGGAAGGCTGGTTAATTGAGACCTTTGGGAGAGAATCCTTTTCAAGATCATTCAGCATCGAAAGAGCACATAGGGTGCCGTTCCGCCCACCACCAGCAGGAGGCTATCCACGAACCCTGTTAATGAAGTTCCTTAATTTTAAGGACAAAGTGACACTTCTGCGAAAAGCCAGGGACAGAGGGAATATCTTTTTTAATGGGATTAAAATTTCTTTCTATTCAGATTTCTCTCAGGAGCTCCAAAAACGTAGAGCAGAATTCACCCAGGTCAAACGTTCGCTACAAAAGTTTAAAATTCAGTATGCTCTTTTATACCCGGCCAAACTGAGGGTAATGGCCTTGGGGGAAACCCGGTACTTTGAGGACCCAGGAGGGGTAGAGAAATGGGTGGAGGAGAACAGGGAAAGGTTACTGGCAATGTGATAAGTTGTGGTACTCAGAATAGATTACACGAGGGGGGGGGGGGGGGGGGGGGGGTTGGCACAGTGGGCGGGTATGAGAGGATGTTGATAAGGGTGTATGTGAAGAAAGGGTTAAGAGTATGGGATAAGGTCACTGGTAGTCCCCGGGGGGTTCACCGAGAGAGGTGGGAGGGGGGGGGAGGGGGGTAAGGGGGGGTAGGGGGGGGGAGGGGGGAGAGGGGGGAGGGATGGGTATGGGTAATATTCCAGATCAAAGGTGTGTAAAGGGCCAAGGGAAAAAGGGTACATCCACTGAAAAAAAAAGAAAGAATCATGGTAGATGCACAGAAGAGGGAAGTAAAAAGGGAGACACATAGAGCTTTTCAACGGGGAATCACTAGGATAATGGGTGAAAACACGGTTATGGAGATAAAATATTATTGTTTAAAATACATTGGGTGAAAAAATGACGCAATTTAAAATATTAAGAATTGGGTCATGGAATATAAGAGGGTTAGGCACAGCGGGTAAGAGGGCAATAGTGTTTTCTATGATGAGGAACTATGGGATTGATGTGGCTTGCCTGCAGGAAACCCATTTAACAAAAGAAACAGCCCAACAACTACAAAGGCAGAATGGGGTATACCAATTTCAGTACCACTCGGTTTATGGTTCATACAGTAGAGGGGTTAGCATAATGGTGAAGAAAGGGGTGAATTTTTCCTGCACGCAAGCCATCTTAGATGAAACGGGCCGGTATATATTTCTCTGTTGTCAAATTGAAGATAAAAGGATGGTGATAGCAAATGTGTATGTATCCCCCCCCCATTTAAAATGGAGATTATGCTTAAATTAAACGAGTTCCTGCTGGATAAGCAGGGAATACCAATCATAATAATAAATAATAGGTGACTTTAACCAGGTATTGGATTACAATATGGACAGATTCCCAGCCCAGAGGGTAGCAGAAAACATGAAGAAAGGGCAGCTGAGTCGGTTTATGGAGGAGGTGGGTTGGATAGACTTCTGGAGGGTGCGGAACCCTGACATTCAGCAATTTTCTTGCTGGTCGGCCACACACTCCACCCTCTCCAGAATCGATATGGTGATGGGAAATGATAGGGCACTGGAGCTAGTAGAAGCAGTTGAGTATTGGCCAAGGGGGATCTCGGACCACTCCCCTCTTATGCTTAGTTTAAAGATAGGAAGGGAGGAAATATTGAGGGGGTGGAAAATTAACCCGTGCTGGTTTGAGATACTCAGAAGTATAGATACCATTCCACTAACACTGAGAGAATTTATTGTAGTCAACGCAAACACAGCAGAATCAGGGATTATATGGAATACCCTTAAGGCTTTCTTGAGGGGATTATTAATTCAGCAGGTGGCGAAGTACAACAAGGGGGTTAGGGCACAGGAAGAAAATAAAAGGAGGGAAGCGGCTGCAGCAGAGGATAATTATATTTTAGCTCTAACAATGGAGGGGAAAGAAAAATGGCTGGAAAAACAACAGGAATATAAACTATGTGTAATCCAGAGAGTTGAGACCAAACAGTTGTTACAGAGGCAGGAGGCCTTCATGGAAGGAGAGATGGTGGGGAGGATGTTGGCCCAGGTGGCAAGGGCGAACAGGGCCCCCAGTAACGTATCAGCTATTCGGAGTAGAGACGGGGGGGTAACCTCGAACTCCAAAAGTATACTGGAAAGTTTCGAGGAGTTCTATAGGAACTTATACTCCGCACGAGTAAGGGGAGCGGGGAGATCAACAATGGAGAGTTTTTTGGGGAAGGTAGCCCTTCCGAAGATAACACTTGAAGAAAGAGTTGGTCTGGATTCCCCAATAGCGCTCTCCGAATTACAACAGGCTGTAGCCGACATGGCAAATCAAAAGTCTCCGGGTCCGGATGGTCTCCCAACGGAAACGTATAAATACTATGGGGATATTCTGCTCCCGGAACTATTGAAGGCTTTAGGGGGGGCAATGGAGGTGGGTTATCTCCCTGAGTCAATGAGAGAAGCTACCATCATTGTACTTCATAAGGAAGGGAAAGATCCCCTAGACGCCGCTTCGTATAGGCCGATCTCCCTTTTGTGCACGGATGCAAAAATTTTAGCTAAAGTTATCTCAGCTAGAATGGATAAAGTTATTTCAAAATTGGTCCACCCTGATCAGTCTGGGTTCATAGCAAACCGATCAACCAGCACAAATATAAGGAGAGCTTTTTTAAATCTTCAAACGCCGACAGATAATATAGGGTCGAAGGCGATATTATCATTGGATGTGACCAAAGCCTTCGACTCTATAGAGTGGGAATACATTTGGCGTATACTGGAAGAGTTTGGATTTGGACCCACGCTGATCGGGTGGATCAAGATGCTCTACGACAGACCAGTAGCTAGATTAAAAATTAACAATAGATTTTCAAATCAAATAAAATTGGAAAGGGGAACCAGGCAGGGGTGCCCTTTATCGCCCTTGCTTTTTGCGTTAGCAATGGAGCCCCTGGCGGAGTACATCAGAAGGAGCCCTGACATTGTTGGTTTCCGTAGGATCTCAGGAGAGGAGCGTATAGCATTATATGCTGATGATATATTGCTCTTCCTGGGGGACACAGAACACTCATTGGAGGAAGCAATGAAAGTTGTGGAGAGGTTTGGTAGCTTCACGGGTTTAGAGATCAACTGGACAAAGTCGGAGCTCCTTCCGATGGCTGAAATAAGGGAAGGGATGCTATGGAATAGCCCTAAATTAGCAGTCGTAGATTCCCTTAAATATTTAGGGATCAGGATAACAAGAGACCCCAATCAATACTTGCATAATAATTTGATACCAATATTGGGGAAGTTTAGGGAGAAAATAAAAATCTGGAAATCCCTCCCCCTGTCTAGTGCCGGTAGATGTTCATTAATAAAAATGATCTGGCTGCCCCAACTGTTGTATGTGCTCCATAATGCCCCCATATGGATCCCTAGAAAATGGTTTGATAAAATTGAGAGTCTATTTAGGGAATTGGTTTGGAAGGGGGGACAGGCAAGAATACGGCTTCGTACTCTGCAACTCCCATCAGGGGAAGGGGGTCTTGCATTGCCCAATCCTGAGATATACTATCTAGCGTCTCAGTTACAACAATTAGTGGGATGTTGTGCCCAAGAGGGTGGGTCCCCTAATGGAAAAATTCTTTTGACAGGCGCGTTACATGAGACCATAATAGAAACTTTAGAGGCAGGGTCGTTTGGGGCTAAGAACCCAACAACAAAAATGGTCAGTAAAATTTGGAAAGTCGTTAAAAAAAAGTTAAAATATACGGAGACTAACATATATACCCCAATTTGGAACAATAGCAATTTACAGGAATTAAGTATAATGGGGAAAATCAGGGAGTGGGAAAATAGGGGAATTAAAAAAGTGAGCCAAATATACGATGGTCAGACCATAAAAAAATTCGAAGTACTAAAAAGGGAATTTGATATCCCCCAGAATACACAGTTTAGTTATCTTCAAATAAGCCATGCCCTAGAAGCCCAGTTTCGAAACCAACCTATGGTATGGGAGGACTTACCAGTGCTACAGGTTATTGGGGAGCCAGGATCCACCAAAGGATTAATATCAGTGATATACAAACTATTGAACAGAGGGACCCTAGGCGAAGAAAAGCTGTTGGAGGTAAAAAAAAAATGGGAACAGGATTTGGGGGCCATTTCACAGGGACAATGGAAGAGAATATTAGAACTAAGCCCAATGATATCGGTTTCGCCCGCACAGAGATTCTCGCATCTGATGCTACTCAACAGAGCGTATTATACACCAAAGTTGTTATGTAAATTTGGAAGAAGACCTAATGATAAGTGTCCGAGGTGCCAGGGGCTGGGGGACCTGGTCCATATGGTATGGAGATGCCCTAAGCTCTTCCGGTACTGGGAAGGGGTGACAAAAGTATTGAAGAGCATATTTAAAAAAGAAGTGGAAAGGGAAGTGGTACTTTGCATTCTGGGGTATAGACAGGAAAAGGGTGAAACAAAAAGTACAACAGTGGCAATATTAAGGGGCATGTTTCAGGCCAGGAAGACGATAATGATGAGATGGCAATCACAGATGCCACCCACAGTAAAGAATTGGATTGATATAATGAATGAAACCCTCCCGAAGGAGAGAGCCGCGTATATAAAGAGATATAATATGAAAGAATTTGATAGGATGTGGAGACCGTGGATAGAGGGAATACACCAGATACAGCTGGAATAGAGGGGGGGGGGGAATGCAGTAGGGAAAGGGGGGATAATGAGATAGGAGTAAATCCAGGAAATATTATCCGAAAAGCGGCTCCCTCCTTTCTAGTGGAGGGAATACAGAGTGCTCTTTCTTTATCTTTATAAAGAGGTATACCTATGTGTTAAGCACAAAATGTATGTAAAAAGGACACTGTGCCTAGAATATTGTGTTAAGTTGTAAACATGTTTTATAGGTGGAAAAATTAATAAAGATTATAATTAAAAAAAAAAAAGTACATGATATGATAAAATGGATTCTTATAAATTTTATTTTATGGGTGCATTTCATTGTCACGTGTATTACTCGAGAATGCATATTGCTACATTTGCATTTCATATTAAGCGAGTCCTAGACTTGCTGGAATGGAGAGTGAATGTTGAGAAGGGTTTTGTTAAAATAAGTTATCTGTATAGATTTAAAGTATGTTTTATTACATGTTTATTGTTGAAAGGTTGCAACTACTGTTAATATGTTCATTGAATGTGTTGGGCACGTATTATTAAGCCCATGCCCAATGCACTGTTAATTGGAACCATATATGGAGAACCTGACATCACTACTAAATTACATGTATTTGCTGGTACCAAATGTCCTCTTTTGAGGAATCTCATCAGATAATTAAGTAGATTAAAAGGGGTTAAGATAATTGCAAAATATAATTTTTTAAGAGTAACATTTTAACTTGTAGCTGGGGTATTTTGATTATTCCAGTTAGAGTTTGACTTAATGAATGCTTTTAATTGTGCAATTGCTTATCCTTACATTGTTGAAGGTTTGGAAGGTATTTTTCAATATCAACAAATGTACTTTTTTTCGGATTAATATAATTGCCCTGGGCTCCGAAGTGTTCAATAAATGGCATTATAGTTTTGTAGAAGAGCCTAGAGTGGTGTTATATGTAGGAAAAATTTGTTGTTCAAGATTAATTATGAAAAATAGATTATATGTTTGGAAAAGTAATTGTACCGATGGGCCCATTTGTTATTGAAATGAAAGAAATGTAAACTTGGCATTGCACAAAGACATTACATGTTACAAAACAAGGGAATGGTTATTTGTGCAAATGGGTTTTAATTGCGTTTAAGCTGTTTAACAATGCTTGGGGATTTATAAATGTTTGATTTTGACTGTTGGGATAAGACTTTGGTTTAACACAATTTTAAGAATTTGGATTGGGAAAGGAAAAAAAAAAGAGGAAGTGTGTGTTCCAGGCTATGTGTTCCAGGCGTTACACCAAAGGAATGGTGGTTAAGAAAGAAAAGGGGAAGTAACTTAAGGTTGTGTAACAAAAGAAAAGAAAAATATACCTTTGGATGATATATGGATTTGATAAAAAAATATGGGAAAAGGATTTTGAGGGGAAAATATGGAAAAATGTCTAAATGGAGAATAAATGAAATGGCCAATGAATGTGGAATGAGAAGATGGTGTTGTGTTTAATGAATGCACAAGGTATTACTTGATTAGTAAAGTATCTATGTTTGTTTTAAAATGTACACAAAGAGATGGTTACCTCATGGGAAATTGTGTTCTCTTATTTTGGAAGTAGAGGTTGCTAGGCCCATGTTGCTGATAATTACAAAATATTTCCCTAAAAGTTTGAGGTTAAATTAAAATTTAATAATGAGATTTTGGTAAAAAAAGGGTGATAAATGTTTGAAGAGTTACTGAAATTAATCAGAACCAAAATAAATTGCTGTATATATTGAGTCTGTGAGGTACTAAAATTTGAGGGGAAAGTTCAACTGTAAAGTGTTGATGATGTAATGTTGTTTATTCATCAATGCTTTGTTTGTTGCTGATGGTCAGATATATTTGCAAAGTTGGGAGGCTGACTTCTGAGTCAGAATATGTGTTTGGGTAGAATGTTCTGTTCTGAGACCTTCGGGTCCACTTGGGTCCCGGGGATAGAAGGTACTAAAGGTGTTTATGTTTTGTTGAAATCCTGCTGTAATACTGGATTTTGGAAAAATGTTTAGTTAAATATTGAATCTACCGTATTTATCGGCGTATAACACGCACCGGCGTATAACACGCACCCCAAGTTTAGGAGGGAATTTTAAGGAAAAAAAGTTTTAGGAGAGAAGTTTAGGGAAAAAAAAAAAAACTTACATTTAAGCGTCATTTGCAGCTTGCCCAGCGTCATTTGCAGCTTGCCCAGCGTCATTTGCAGCTTGCCCAGCGTCATTTGCAGCTTGCCCAGTGTCATTTGCAGCTTGCCCAGCGTCATTTGTAGCTTGCCCAGCGTCATTTGCAGCCTTTCCCAGCGTCATTTGCAACCTGCCCAGCGTCATTTGTAGCTTGCCCAGAGTCATTTGTAGCTTGCCCAGCGTCATTTGTAGCTTGCCCAGAGTCATTTGCAGCTTGCTAGTGTCATTTGCAGTTTGCAGCGTTTAAATTTCCCGCCGCGTGACAAACCGCGCATGCGCGGCCGAAAAAGACCGAACCGCGGCCGAAAAAGGCCGAAGTGCGGCCGAAAAAGACCGAGCCGACTGTTCAGCTCCGCTCGGAGTCCCGCCTCCCTGCTGTTTCGGGAGCGAGCGCAGGGAGGCGGGACTACGAGTGGAGCTGAACAGCCGGCTTCGGTCTTTTTCGGCCGCGCTTCGGCTTTTTCCGGCCTTTTTCGGCCGCGGTTCGGCCTTTTTCGGCCGCGGTCGCCATTTTTCGGCGCCACAACCGATTTTTGTCTTTTTTTTGGGGTATCGGCGTATAACACGCACCCACGACTTTCCCCCGATTTTAAGGGGGAAAAAGTGCGTGTTATACGCCGATAAATACGGTATATAATGAAAACTGTTGCTGAGAAACATTTTATTTCTGCATGCTTTATGGACTTATGTTTGAAATAATGAGGAATATTATTTTTAATAAATCCAATGGTTAAGGCCTGAATTGTTTAGGTAGATTCTGTAGTTATTCATGTTGGATGAGGAGTATCCACCCCAGCCAGTATTCACTAGACATGTGCATTTGTTTTCGTCCAAATACATTTTCGTCCGAATTTCAGGGATTTTCGTTATCGTTTTAACATACTATAACGAACGT
Source organism: Lithobates sylvaticus (assembly GCA_028564925.1). NCBI lineage: Eukaryota > Metazoa > Chordata > Amphibia > Anura > Ranidae > Lithobates > Lithobates sylvaticus. Next base: position 340,473,644 of record CM053029.1, on the reverse strand, counting down.
GCAGAATCCGAAAACCGAAAGATCCAACATAAACAAATGCTTTATTTTCGTTTTCGTTGCAACAACAGTTCGATATAGATAGGAAATTCGACATGACGCTGACAATAGCGATCTGTGTCCATCAAACCTGTGGTCGAATGTGCCTAACCTTAGCTCTATTAGTCCAAGATTATTCTACATAGAGAGAAAAGATTTAACATACAGTGGTGTGAAAAAGTGTTTGCCCCCTTCCTCATTTCCTGTTCCTTTGCATGTTTGTCACACTTAAGTGTTTCGGAACATCAAACCAATTTAAACAATAGTCAAGGACAACACAAGTAAACACAAAATGCAATTTGTAAATGAAGGTGTTTATTATTAAAGGTGAAAAAAAATCCAAACCATCATGGCCCTGTGTGAAAAAGTGATTGCCCCCTAAACCTAATAACTGGTTGGGCCACCCTTAGCAGCAACAACTGCAACCAAGCGTTTGCGATAACGTGCAATGAGGCTTTTACAGCGTCCTGGAGGAATTTTGGCCCACTCATCTTTGCAGAATTGTCCTAATTCAGTTACATTAGAGGGTTTTCGAGCATGAACGGCCTTTTTAAGGTCATACCACAACATCTCAATAGGATTCAGGTCTGGACTTTGGCTAGGCCACTCCAAAGTCTTCATTTTGTTTTTCTTCAGCCATTCGGTGGTGGACTTGCTGGTGTGTTTAGGATCATTGTCCTGCTGCAGAACCCAAGTTCGTTTCAGCTTGAGTACACGAACAGATGGTCGGACAGTCTCCTTCAGGATCTCTTGGTAGACAGCAGAATTCATAGTTCCTTTTATCACGGCAAGTCTTCCAGGTCCTGAAGCAGCAAAACAGCCCCAGACCATCACACTACCACCACCATATTTTACTGTTGGTATAATGTTCTTTTTCTGAAATGCAGTGTTCCTTCTACGCCAGATATACTTGGACACACACCTTCCAAAGAGTTCCACTTTTGTCTCATCGGTCCACAGAATGTTGTCCCAAAAGTCTTGGGGATCATCAAGATGTGTTGTGGAGAAATTGAGACAAGCTTTGATGTTCTTTTTGCTCAGCAGTGGTTTTCTCCTTGGAACTCTGCCATGCAGGCCATTTTTGCCCAGTCTTTTCCTGATGGTGGAGGCATGAACGCTGACCTTAACTGAGGCAAGTGAGGCCTGCAGTTCCTTGGACGTTGTTGTGGGGTCTTTTGTGACCTCTTGGATGAGTTGTCGCTGCGCTCTTGGGGTAATTTTGGGCGGCCGGCCACTCCTGGGAAGGTTCACCACTGTTCCATGTCTTCGCCATTTGTGGATAATGGCTCTCACTGTGGTTCGCTGGATTCCCAAAGCTTTGGAAATGGCTTTATAACCCTTTCCAGACTGATAGATCTCAATTACTTTCTTTCTCAATTGTTCCTGAATTTTTTTGGGTCTCGGCATGATGTGTAGCTTTTAAGGATCTTCTGGTGGACCTTACTGTGTCAAGCAGCTCCTATTTAAGTGATGCCTTGATTGTGAACAGGTGTGGCAATAATCAGGCCTGGGTGTGGCTAGAGAAATTGAACTCAGGTGTGGACAACCACAGTTATAGTATGTTTTAACAAGGGGGGCAATCACTTTTTCACACAGGGCCATGATGGTTTGGATTTTTTTTCACCTTTAATAATAAACACCTTCATTTACAAATTGCATTTTGTGTTTACTTGTGTTGTCCTTGACTATTGTTTAAATTGGTTTGATGTTCCGAAACACTTAAGTGTGACAAACATGCAAAGGAACAGGAAATGAGGAAGGGGGCAAACACTTTTTCACACCACTGTAGAGAGAAAAGATTCGACATTATAGAGACAATAGCAAAAAAGGTTAAATGTGCCTAACCTAACTCTATTAGTCCAAGATTATTCGACAGAGAGAAAAGATTTGACATGAAGATTTGACGAAGCAGTCGCCGCGAGCGTACATTTATGGTCAAATGCTCCGCCCATAGGCTATAGAAGAATTCTAATGTTGGTTAACTAGTATTAATAATTAATAAATATAATTATTACTAGTGTAATACAACATTAGAATTCTACTATAGCTTGTAGGCGGAACATTTGACCGGAAATGTACGATTGCGGCGTCGTACGAATGCATTTTTTAACGAAACTAAATAAATAAAAATTAATTTCGGGAGTAACTAAATAAATTTATTTTTCGGACGAAAACGAAATTCCGAAACAAAATATTTCAGTCTGCACATGTCTAGTATTCACCCCCATGCACATGAAGAAATGCCCCCATTCATACCCTAGCCGGATGTCAAGTTACATGGAGAAATTACTACATCTTTTACATGGAAATCTTCGTTGTTCATCTTTGTTGTTCTAATGCCATGGGAGGTGCTGAGATGAGTAAAGGCGGACTCCGGTTGGAAAATGTTCTTGGGAATGACACCTTGAGGGTTAGCAAATGACACGCGTCCAAGGTCTATGAATTCCAGTGAGCAAGGGAGAGATCCAGATGCCAGCCCAAAGACCCAAGTCTAGCCCAATGCATCAGTTCCAGGCTGTCTGTGGATTTCGAGCACTATCCTTACAAGGAGGCAGAGTTTGGGGTGGAGAAATTTCTGTTTATGTGGATGAACACAGAATCGAGGAAAAGTTTGGGAAAAGTTAAATTATAAGGTGGACCTTTTTCTTTTTTGAATCTTATGGACAGTCATAAGCCATGCAAGAGACTTTTTTTGTGTTCTTTTTTTATTTTGCCTAAAGGCTGTCATGCCCCTCCCACTTGTTTTTATGGACTGTCACGCCCCTTCCCCCTTTATATTTCATAAACAATTGCTATGCAGCTGAGATTTTGATATCTACTAATTCTTATGTGTTTATTGTTCTCTATTTTTACATGCTTAAGATAGTGGTACATTTATGAGAAAAAAATCTAGGTGAATGTCGGAGGCATATTAAGGGCAACAGGGTTTGTGATTGTCACGTTTGTGACAAAAGAGAGGATTGAAAGTCCATGTAAAAAAGTTCTCCTTGTGTTTTGTAATCTAAAGCCCCATACACACGGTCGGATTTTCCGATGGATTCTGTCCTATCAGACAATGTTGTCGGAAATTCCGACCGTGTGTAGGCACCATCGGACAGTTTCCATCGGATTGTCCGACGGACAAAGTCCTATCTCCTGCTGGATAGATTTTTTGACAACAAAGTCTGATCACACCAAATCCGATCGTGTGTAGCGAATTCCGACGGACAAAGTGCTACGCATGCTCAGATCACATTACAAGACCAAAGCTATTGGCTACTAGCCTCTACGTAGTCCCGTCGTAGGCAACAAATGTCACCACGTTCAGAATGATCGGATTTTCCGACAACTTTGTCCGACCGTGTGTACGCAAAACCAACATTGGACAAAGTACGACGGACATGATCCGACGGACCTTGTCCTCGGATAATCCGAGCGTGTGTATGGGGCATAAGGCTCAACTGCTCCTTTAAGTTTATAATTTTGCTGATCAAGGACTTTAATGGGGTTTTTTCAGAGATGAAAACAACTTTTGATTAAAAAATCTTCCCTCTTTTGGCATAAAAGTTATTTTGACTTTTATATTGAATGCAAATGCATCCCCTTTGGTCAGAGGATCCAAGTTTTCCCTACTATCCCACTTATTAGTAGTGAAATGAGGGAAATATGGGAGGAAAATCTCCATAAATGCTCTACGCAGATGATGGAGATTCTCAAAGACCATTATGATGTGGAAATCAAGGGGGTTAGATGAACAAATTCAAAAGCTGTGGTTGGATAATCAGGATCTTAAAACTAACAAAAAATATGAAGAGCAGCATAAAAGTCTGAATAAATTCATGGAACAATTTAATAAAAATATAGTAGCAAACAAAAATAAGAAGCTTATGAGGGACATCGTATCCTATGACTCTAAAAAAAGCTTATAAATGGCAGACAAGTCAGAGAGGCAAACCAACACGCAACCCTTGTAAAAACACTCAACAAGACAAGGGTAGAACTCATAATAATGATGATGACACTGATTTGACATGTTCTGTTCCTTCTTCATCTTTTTCTTCCCAGAAGAATGATTTAGCGACGTTGAGTAACCCAGAATGTTTGACCAACAAAAAAAACAAGTTTGGCGGCCAGGGTAGCAGTAACTCCTACACAAAAAGACAAAATACCAATAAGGGTAATTTTACGGATTCGAAGGGGGCATCTTTGCCCCTTCCTAATTTTTCTTTCTCTCAATTGTAACCCCACACCAAAATTCCCTCAATGTTTGGTGGGGTTGGCACAATACAAGTGCAGAATGGAGGTGAGGCACAAGGTTCTGGCCCTCCTGGTGAACAGCCAAATGTGAGTAAGCTACAAAAAAGTAATACTAACAGTCATCTGCCCCTTCTTCTTCCCAGACAGAACCATCCTCTTTGGGGGAATCCAAAAAGCCAGGCAACCCAGGAACTATCATAAAAAAGAACTAGAAACAAATAAATTGGAAGTGATTTATCACAATACCAACTTTCTAGTGATGAGAAATCAGTTTTAGAACAAGGTCTAAGGTTCTATCCTACTCAAAAAGGCAATAACTTTGAGCTAGCAAAGGATGTTATACTCTTTGCTCAGGGACTCCCCACACTCTGATGTTGTGCCTTGGACCTTGATTATCGAGGTACTTGATATGACTGTGGAGGTCAAGAAGGTGAGGCAGCTGGGAGTCATAGGTGTGTTGTACCTGACGAATGGCTGCCGCATGGGTCTGGGTCGTCTGCTTGACATCTCTGATCTGGTGTACTGCTGCTTGTATGTCAGACCTGAGGTCTGCGATGGCAGCTGTAAATGTATTTTTGATATCTGAGGCCACTTTTTCCAGGTCGAATAGGCTAGGAGGTTGAGCGCAGTCAGCGCAGGGCGTAGCTCCCCCCGCCATCAGGGCACCTGGATCAGAGCTAGGCGAGCTCGGTGTCTGGGCCTGCAGGGCCGCGTGTGCAGATAGGCGTTGTGTCCGGAAAAAATCCGGTATGTTTCTGCTGAGCTGCGTGCCGGAGTCAGCAACAGCTCGGGAGGTGGAGGAGCTTTGGATGGACCTGTTCATGGTGGTTTGGAGAAAGATCTGCAAAGTAGGTTCCCCACTAGGCTAATCTTGGTCCCCAGGTCGCAGGAGCTAGTGAGCTAGTGAGCTGCCATCTTGGTCTCCGTCCAGGCAACGCCCCCGTCAAACTGTTTTACAATCTTGAGAAATCTTCTGCTCAAGTGTCAAGTGTCGATCTCCTGGGGCCGCTAAAACTCATGGAAGAGTCTGTTTCGGTGTGGTCTTCAACAGAAGACTTTTGAGCATCAGAGAAGAATTTGGTGGCATGGACATAAAGAAGGGCAAGTTTTTACTAATTTCCTTTACATGTATGTTCTAATTTAAAATTGTTACTATAGTACTAGCTGAATTTTTAAACAGATATGAACATGCACTATTGGGAGAATAAAATTACACAGAGGTCAGGACATTAGTTTCAGGTGTACCTCCGTGTAATTGTATTCTCCCAATAGAGCTGGTTTTATTTGAGCAAATTAAGGGAAACTATATTGACTTGGGGTCAAATGTATTTGATTTTTTTTTCCAGTGTGCCTGCCCAGGAAGGAATGAGTTATTGTCATGACTCATTCACTTGTGTAATATTCTATACAATTTTAAATTACAGCATAGGTGCTTTTCACTATATGGATGGGTACATTATTGGCAATCAGATTAGATACCGTATATACTCGAGTATAAGCCAAGTTTTTCAGCACGTTTTTTGGTGCTGAAAATGCCCCCCTCGGCTTATACTGGAGTCAAGAATTTTTCTGCTGCAGAAAATGACATTTTCCGAACCGATTTTGAGGCTCCGTATCTCGAGGCCACTTGGTGCTAGGAACCCCAAATTTAGTATGCAAACTCAGTGGAACTAGCACTACAACATATCCAGTTCTGAAAATGTCATTCTCTGCTGCAGAAAAGTGCTTGACATTTTCCGAACTGACTTTGGGGCCCCCTATCTCGGGGCCACTTAGTGCTAGGAACCCCAGCTGGATATGTTGTAGTGCTAGTTCCACTGGGTTTGGACACCAAATTTGTGGTTCCTAGCACTAAGTGGCCCCGAGATACGGGGCCCCAAAGTCGGGCAACCGTGTCCAAAGTCGGTCAACTGCAGCAATGTCATTTCGGGACCCTTTGGGTCCAGAAACCCCAAATTTTGGCTTCAGCTAGGGGGCATCTAGGAACCCTCAACTACCGAGTTTGAAGTTCGGGGGAACTATGGCTGCAAATGGACACAGTGAGGCATGCAAATGGACACTGTGAGGCTGCAAATGGGCATTGTTGACTGTCTTTTCCACTTACAGTAGTTGCGCATTTCTCACCCTAGGCTTATACTCGAGTCAATAAGTTTTCCCATTTTTTGGTGGTAAAATTAAGTGCCATGGCTTATATTTGGGTCGGCTTATGCGCGAGTATATACGGTAACTAGTATCTATATATAATATGAGAATGGATAACTGTATTTTCTAGACTAATGTCACAGCCGCAAAACTATCACAAGAAAGCTTATGTATGAGTACATTTTGTTAACAAAATGAGATACAAGGACAATATGCAGTCTGAAATCACAACATTTATCAATTTGTCCCATTTACTTTGGATATGTAATATTAAAAGCAGTTTATATCGTGGCTCAGTTTCCAACATCTTTCTTGCAAATAAGACAGTTAAAACTTTGCCCATTAATCCGTTTGATCAGTTACATTGTCTGACTAATTAGAGACTAGTCTCTCATTTGCATAAGATATTTTCTCTCCGGCAGACTGACTGTCTCAATCATCAAGTTTAACTTCAAAGACCAGAGATGAAAGAGCATCTTGTTTTAACCATTCCTTCACCTGTTGGGAAATTGCTAAAGACTTGCTATTTTTATTTAAAAAGACTTTTTTTAAAGGAAAATATATGTTTGTAGCATTGATCATTTCTGATGCAAAAAATTAACAGACATTGTCTATGTAAGTAATACCATGTCAAGTGTGGGCTATGGGTTGGATCACTAACAGGTATGTTAACTTAAAGCCTTTCTCCATGAAAAATTACCCCCCTCCACACAGACTTACTCCCACCCACGGAAAAATTTTCTTAAACCCATTTTTTTTTTACTTACTGGAGTCCACTATCATGTGACTTTCTGCTGCGCCAGTTTTGGCCGTGATCCACCGCTGTAGTCCAGGCCGGATGCCAACAACTCCATGTCAAAAGATCATTACATCACTTCTGAAGTCTTTGAGGGCCCCGCCAATGAGACATCCAATGGGAAATGTCCACTTCACCAGGCAGTGATGAGGGCATCCCGAAGAAGGACCCTTCTAGTCTGTATTCCATAAAGATGACCTACAGAGTCTCTTAGCACAGCACTCTTATGCTATTCAGGCCATTTGTTTTTGTTTTTTTATCTAAGTGGGGTATTAGCTAGAGAGTGATGGTATTGCAAATGTTTAATTGGTAACTTAAAGTGGAGGAAAAGCCTAAACATAACTAATTTTAAAAAATATTTCCTCCCCCTTCCTCTACTTACCTATTTTTAATCCAGTCAAATGATCCTACAGTTCTGTGAGTGGCTGCTGCAAAGGACAGAGGGGAGCGCTGACAATGACTGTTTCATGGAATTCACAGCCTTTGTTATATTTGGTCAAACTTTTTTCTTTTGTTTCTTCACTCATCAGCCAAGGAAACTAAGAAAATACACTTTCTCAGAGCTCAAGAGCTGTTTTACTGATAACAGATAGAACTTATTTGTAAAACGATACTGGTGCTCTATATCGGGACATGTCCTGAACTTATTCAGACTAAAATTACAGACTAATAATATGCTTTGCGTTCATTTCGCTTTTTTTCCCTGCACTAGGGTAAATTGAAAAACATGCGCACAACAAAGGCAACGAGAGGCCCCTTGAAGCGACTGTAATAATACAGATAACGGCGCGCTGCTCCCCGCTGACCCCCTCCTTCCCTCCCGTCCATCGTAGGTGCTTGCACTGTACGCGACATCACCTAGGACCAGGGGCGGACTGACCCATTGGCACTCGGGCGCCACCCAAGGGCCTGGAGCAATTAGGGGCCTGTGCCCGGCCCAACAGCTAACGGCGCACTGCTCCCCTCCGGCCCCTCCTTCCCTCCCGTCCATCACAGGTGCTTGCACTGTACGCGACATCACCTAGGACCAGGGACTGACCCATCGGGCACTCGACCCCCGGCCCCTCCTTCCCTCCCGTCCATCGTAGGTGCTTGCACTGTACGCGACATCACCTAGGACCAGGGGCGGACTGACCCATTGGCACTCGGGCGCCACCCAAGGGCCTGGAGCCATTAGGGGCCCGTGCCCGGCCCAACAGCTAACGGCGCGCTGCTCCCTTCCGGCCCCTCCTTCTCTCCCGTCCAACACAGGTGCTTACACTGTACGCGACATCACCTAGGACCAGGGACTGACCCATCGGGCACGCAAGTGCCGCCCGAGGGCCCGGAGCCATTAGGGGCCCATGCCGGCCCAACGAGAGGCCCCTTGAAACGGCTGTAATAATAGCGCTAATGGCGCACTGCTCCCGCCGACCCCCTCCTTCCCTCCCGTCCATCGTAGGTGCTTGCACTCTACGCGACATCACCTAGGACCAGGGGCGGACTGACCCATTGGCACTCGGGCGCCGCCCAAGGGCCCAGAGCCATTAGGGGCCCGTGCCCGGCCCGACGTGAGGCCCCTTGAATCGGCTGTAATAATACAGCTAACGGCGCGCTGCTCCCCGCCGGCCCCTCCTTCACTCCCGTCCATCGCAGGTGCTTGCACTGTACGCAACATCACCTAGGACCAGGGGTGGACTGACCCATCGGGCACTTGAGCGCCACCCAAGGGCCCGGAGCCATTAGGGGCTCGTGCCGGCCCAACGAGAGGCCCCTTGAAGCGGCTGTAATAATACCGCCGGCCCCTCCTTCTCTCCCATCCATCGCGGGTGCTTGCACTGTACGCAACATCACCTAGGACAAACAACAAGAGAGGAGGGGCCGTGGGGAGCAGCGCACCATTAGTGGTATTATTACAGGCATCGGGTGAGTGAAACTTTTTTTACTGGAGGGCCGCCATCGGAGGGAGGGGGCAGTAAAGATGTATGGGGCCCGGGCCACACTTCAGTGTCCTCCCCACAGTGTTCCCCTGTATGCTCTCCCCCCACACTGCCCCCCCCACACTGCCCCCCCTGTATGCTCTCCCCACACTTTCCCCCCCACACTGTCCCCCCGTATGCTCTCCCCACAGTGTCCCCCCCACACTGTCCCCCCTGTATGCTCTCCCCCCACAGTGTCCCCCTCTGTGCTCTCCCCACCACAGTATCCCCCTCTGTGCTCTCCCCACCACAGTGCCCCCCTGTGTGCTCCCCCCACAGTGTCCCACCGTGTGCTCTCCTCCCCACAGTGTCCCCCCGTGTGCTCTCCTCCCCACAGTGTCCCCCCGTGTGCTCTCCCCCCACAGTGTCCCCCCGTGTGCTCTCCCCCCACAGTGTCCCTCTGTGTGCTCTCCCCCCACAGTGTCCCCCTGTGTGCTCTCCCCCCCACAGTGTCCCCCTGTGTGCTCTCCCCCCCCACAGTCTCCCCTGTGTGCTCCCCCCACAGTGTCCTCCTGTGTGCTCCCCCCCAGTGTTCCCCTGTGTGCTCTCCATCCAGTGCCCCCCTCCAGTGACCCCCTGTTTGCTCCCCCCAGTGTCCCCCTGTGTGCTCTCCCCCCAGTGTCCCCCTGTGCACCCCCTCCAGTGCCCCCCTGTGTGCTCTCCACCCCCACAGTGTCCCCCTGTGTGCTTCCCCCTCCCCAGTGTCCCCCTGTGCCCTCTCCCCCTCCCAGGGTCTCCCTGTGTGCTCCCCCCAGTGTCTCCCTGTGCGCTCTCCCCCCTCCACAATATCCCCCTGTGTGCTATCCCCCCTCCACAGTGTCTGCCTGTGCGCTCTCCCTCCTCCACATTGACCCCCTATTGTCTCCCCCCCAGTGTCCCCCTGTGTGCTCTCCCCCCCCCAGTGTCTCCCTGTGTACTCCCCCCAATGTCCCCCTGTGAAGGTGTGGCTTGGAACGCAGGGGGCCCCACGATCTTCTATTGGCCGGGGGCCCCATCAGTTGTCAGTCCGCCCCTGCTGATATAAGTAAATAAGTACTAGTAACACATTAACTCTTTTAATCTATTTAGAGATATCAGTAAAATCTGCAAACATAACTTTTTAGCTCTGCTTTTTTTCCCCCTGTTTTGGGTGCTGTCATTAAAAACCCAGTGCAGCATAAGCAGTGCTTTGTTTACCTTCTGTCTGTGTACAGTCATCACTGTGCTATGAGATAAGCCTCACATCGGACCGTGGACCAACTTTCCTGTGGATTTTTGTCCAAAGGGCGTTGGCCCCAAGTTGGTATTGCATACACACGGCAGGACTTTTTCAGCCAACTTTCACCAAATCACTTGGTTTTTCTGCTCTTTACCGCCACCTTTGGTCAACTTCTGTATTGTTGTCTGATCTTTTGCATTGGTTCTGCATTGGTTTGTACAAAAGTCCGTTGGTTTTGTGTACACACGGTCGGACTTTGGTCCATCGGACTTTTGTTGGCAGAAAGTTGGTCCATTCGCACAGCCAACAAAAGTCCGATGAAACCTGGAAAAAGTTGGTCCGATGGAGCGTACACACGGTCGGATGTTGGTCCAAAACAGCTAATTTGCATGTTGGTTGTCAAAAAGTCCGATCGTGTGTACGGGCCTATAGCACCATGAATGCAGACCAGGGCTGGGAACAAAGAAAGCACCTGCTGTCTGTTTCGGTAGGGTCGATATACTAAAGGAAACTAGACTGTTCAGTTTACAAATAAATTTTCCCTTAACCTAGTGAACGGGGTGAAAATTCACTTTGCAAAGGATATCTAATCATGTGTGTAGGGATTTACTGTCCTCCACTGTTTTTTTTTTTTTTTTTTATAAATCTTTTTATTATTTATTCTTAATTACAAACAAAACATACAAAGACACGACAAACCATCATACACTTTGATCCCAAAAAATAATAATATATATATAATATTACACTTTCCGAAATCTGATATTTGAATTATTAATCCAAAAAAAATAAAAAAATTGAGAAATAATAATAATTAAAAAAAACAGCTTACAATAGGCAGTAATTCTCTCACCAATAGCCTCAAAAATTTCTCACATAGGAGCATGCATATTATACACCCTAGCCCCCATTGGCGTTCTTTACTGTATACGGCTTATCCAGCCACTTTGCCCACACTTTATCATACTTGCTAGGGCAACCCCTATTCATGCAGGTATCTCTATACAGTGGAAGATTATTATTTACCAATTGCTTCCAAAATTAGAGCGTGGGGGGACGAGGTTTCTTCCAATGCAATGCAATAGCTTTTCTTGCATAGAATAATGCTATATTAGCAAACACTTGCTCAGACACTATTGGAAAAATAGTCTCTACCAGACCCAATAGACAAACAGACATTGAAACTGGTAGAGGAGCGGAAGTGAGAGAGTTCAATAAATCTACCACTTCTGCCCAAAAAATAGCTATATATGGGCAAGTCCAAAAAATATGTGTAAAGTCTACCTGTATTGCTCCACAACGCCAACACTCTGAAGAATAAAGAGGGTTTATCTTTTTATGTCTGTATGGCGTAATATACGCTCTATGTACCAGTTTATATTGGATCATACGATCTCTCAAGGATATCAAAGATCGGAAAGGATTACCCCACACACCCCTCCAATCCTCCACATATGTACATCTTGCACCCATTTAGCTCTAAGATCCTCTAGTGGCAAGATGTGAATATAGTCTTGAAGTAGGCTTATCCAGACACTCAGATATAAGCACTGATTCTAACATAGATTGTCTAATCACTAAACTATTCTGTGAGAATTGGGCATGATAAGTGTGGAGAAGCTGAAAATATCTAAATAGATAATAACCTGGAATATTAAAAATCGAGGTAAGTGTAGAGAAAGTGGATAGTTTCCGATCTGTGATCACTTGGGAGAGTCATTTAATATTATATTTTGTCCATGCGATGGGCTCTGGTGCTTTAAAAAAATTGAGGAAGGGTAGGGCTACGCCATAACGGAGCACTTGGAGAGAACGCACCCTTAGGATAATGCTCACATCTAAGATCGGCCTCCCAAGCACGAATAGTAGTGAGCATTGAAGGCGTCAGCTGATATGGTGCCTTACGACCACTAAATAAAAGGGCCTTAAGAGCATCTATAGAACCTACTATTGCCGCTTCCAGCCGGGTTGAGGAATTATATATATCAGGATTCAGCCACCATGTGGCCGTAACCAGCTGAGTGGCTAAAAAATATTTATATAGGTCCGGAAAAGCTAATCCTCCCTGGTCACAAGGACGCATTAAGGTGGTTAATTTATATCTGGGGTTCTTCGAACCCCATAAAAAAGATCAAAAAAGTTGTTTTACTTTTGTAAAAAAGGACATAGGAGGAGACTGTCTAAATAAATACATACATTTTGGTATAATTTTCATTTTCAAAAGATTAATACGTCCCAATAAAGATAACGGTAAGGACTTCCATGCCTTCAGTTTCAATCCGATATCTCCCAGAATCGGAGTCAGATTCAGGGGAATAAATTCAGAAACTTGAAGGGAAATAACAACTCCTAAATATTTAAAATTCTCCACCCACTACAAAGGAATATCATTAGAAGCCGTACTTTTGGCCTCTGTATCTATTGGAAACAACAAAGATTTACTCCAGTTTACCTTCAACCCTGTGACCATTGAAAAAGAGTCTAATATCTTCAAAGCCTCTTGGAGAGAAGGTCCAGCACCATTTAAGAATAGTAAAAGGTCATCGGCGTACAGGGCCACCCTCTCCTCCAGTCAACCAATCCGCAATCCCCTAATGTTAGGGGAGGTGCTAGTATCCATGGTAATAGCAAAAAGGGTCGGAGAGAGAGGGCAACCCTGCCGAGTTCCCCTAAACAATGAGAAAGTGGTTGACTGTCCTCCACTGTTAGTATCACAGTTTTATGTATAATTATGTACATCATCTCTTGCCCTTGCTGGCTGGGCTGTAAGACTGCGAAAGAGGATGTGGGGAGGGACAGAGAGAGTCTCAGCCATAAGTGTCCCGCCTATGCTGGTAACCCCCAAACCAGAAGAGACTGCAAATATTCATATGATCTAATACTTTACCTGCAGTTGCTGAGTGTATATCTAAATCCTTGTGATAGACAGAGTACTTCTACCCTATCTTTGTTATTATTTCATATGCACAGTGCCAGCTTGTAGGCAGGTTGCCTACTCTTGTTTAGTCAGTCTTCCTGGCTGCCCAGGTTGAGAGGGAAGGAATTAATGCTTGTGAGTTTGCAGGTTTTCCTTATGGGGTCCAGCTTCCCTCCTGTGTGATATAAAGTAAATAGACCCAGTTCCTTGGAGGGAGGGAACCTAAAGCATGGGGAGGGAACCTAGAACAAGCAAGGGAACAAGTGGGATGTATGCACAGAGACAGGTTGTTTGCACAGTTCAAATCCTGGTGTGAAGTTACTCAAGGAGTGCCTGTGGGGTCAAGGCATCTCTCCATCAGGAGTAGTATATAAAAATAGAATTGCGCTAATTATTCACATGAAAATGAAATAAAAAAACCAAGAGCCCATACATCAGTCCACCAATGATTAAAATAGTAAATCTTGAATATTGTTGTTAGACTCCACCATCCACCACCTTGTGCAACAGTGCTGCCACCAACTACTGAATTAACTGCTTATGAGCTCCAGTATATTCCTCATTACAAGGGATCACTCTGCACCTTTGTCTCAAAACCCAGCCTGGGCCCATCTCAGTTTGGCACATAGGCATGTTTTTAACATTTTGCAGTTCATGACCTTCTTTTATATTTAGAGAAAAATTGTTACAATTGCTACAAGCTGGTTTAATGATCTCTGTATTCTATGATGAAAAAACAATGCTGTACATTTACATGTAGAAAATCAGAAAATAGCTGTCGGCAGCCAAATGCATTTAGACTGATAACTTTTTTTTTTTTTTTTTTTTAAAAGGCTTTCTTCACCACACTCTGTGAAATTCTGCAAAGATATAACTTAAAAAAACGTAGAAAGCTGCTAGGAGGTATAATGTGTAGGCACCTTCAACTGAATGGCAGGTTGTTTTAAATGGGCAAAGCTCTAATTCCGCTATTATTTAGCCAGTAGTACTTTTTGCTGCAAATGTTTTTACATGCATTCTTTTTGATATTTGTTGTTATAGAAATATAGAAATGTGTAAATCAGGTACTAGAAAGACAACTTTTAGGGAGGCACATGCGCGGAGTCTAGCGGTGCGGACATGCACAGCTAGAGCTCCGCTCCGTATGGGAGAAGAGCCGATGAAATACACAAACCCGCAGGTATTTGAGACACTCACCAGCTCCAGCTTGTTCTCGGGAACTTGGGGCTCCGTTTTGAGGCTCAAATATGGTTCTGGGAGGCAGCCATTCAAGGTTAAAGAACCCCCTCACAAAAGACTCACAGGGGAAAGCTGCTGCTAAAATGGCGCTGGCCCCCTCCTCATACACTGCCTCAATGCACTCTCACAGGCATAAGCTTTCACAGCCTGACTCCACAGCTTGTTCAGATGGAGAACTAATTCCCTCACAAGATTCTACACAGAATTCCTCTATAGCTCCAGCCATATTAAAACAATTTGAGCGTAGGCTACATAAAACATTAAAACAAATTTTTGAACAAATAACTAATAGCCTCACTAAAGAAATAAGAGAACTGGGCAACCGTACTGCGGCATTAGAGCTTAAAATGGATGAAATCGAGAATACCACACAAGAACATATGGCTGATATGGAAAATCTCAAGGAGGAAAACTTAATGCTCCAATCTAAATTGGAAGATTATGAGAACCGGGCCAGATGCTCCAATCTACGTATCAGGAGAATTCCTGAATTGGTCACTGACTTACAATCCACCATAACAGCTTTGTTTCAAGAACTTCAAGCAGCTATTCCAATTGAGACAAAAAAGCCCTAATTTGCCAAGGCTTTAATTACCAGCTATTCGCTGACCTATACAAACTCACCATATCTAAAAGGTGAGCAATGAAACCCCTGCTCATGGAACTACAACGCCAAAACATCATGTATCAATGGGGTTTTCCATTCTCCATACGTTTTGCTCATAACGGCTCCAAATACACTTGTAGATCTACTGAAGAACTTCAACAAACTCTTCTAAATCTACACTTAATAGATCCTATACCACATACTACTTCAACATGTAGAAGATCAACATCCTCTTCGTCTACCGGTAACACCTTTCAAAACACCCTGAAAAATGAAAATCATCAATCCCATAAGAGAGGCCGTTTTGACTCCCCTCCTCAGGAACAGGAAGACTCTATGGAATGATGGAAAAATCCAGTGTGGAACTCTTCGCTCTACACCTACCCTGATAACAGTCTTGCCAAAGCCTGATTGGCTACTCCTTTAGTGAAAACAGCCTATTACTAGCATAAATTACTATGTTCCATTTTCTTTCTTTGTATTATACCCTGATTTATTACTAATAGTATCCCTATATTCCATGTAATCCTTTACGCCTCTCAACCAAATTATACAATCTAATTTCAAAACCTGACCATAATTTATTGCACATACAGTGCATATGATCCAAACATAAAATACATAGGTCATACACTTATTCTCACGATTCCAAATTATTGATGACCTAATCCTAATTCCTTTAAATCTCACTGATGCACTTAGCTCTAAACTACCATTAAATATTCCAAGATAATCTAGGCCTCCTCAATGGTCATATGTTAAATATCTACTGTCAAATGTAATATTAATATTGGCTAAAAGGTTCATTGGTTTATAAACCAATTTAAGGAAGTCTTACTGTTCTGTTGTTATAACTTAGTTTATTCTCTTTAATATTCTCAGGTTGAAGTAAAGCTCAAATTTGAATTATATGTTTAGGGTCTCCCACATCCCTCCTACCTTCCTCCTCCCTCATCCACTTTCATAGCCTGACTCATCCCCTAATCTCGATACCCTAAACCCGGCTGCTCCCACTCTCATGTTTCTCATTCCTCCTAATTCCTAATTCCTACCTTCCTTAGAATTATTGGAACTATTAATACAGGTATTACTTCAGGCCATGCGGCCTACACACATGCACATCATTAAGATGTCATCATTATAAGGCTCTTCTCCCACAGATCTGTGTGCCTTACTTTGCCTCCCTCGCTCGCCCACTTATAATATGTGGGGGACCGACGGAAACACCTCCTCCCCTGAGGAGAACATATCTCTATGTTGAATCAAAACATAAATTATCTAACCATTTTTGTTTTAAACCTTTTCTTCACTTCAGACTTTACCAGTTTCCTCCGTTACTTCACCTTCTCCAAGTTCACGATTGGTTCACTCAGCCAGCCAGAATAGCATATTACTTGGTAAGTCTCATCTCCTTAATCAGATATCATGGCACCATGAAACATTCTTTCACTGAATGTTCAGGGAATTAACATACCCCAGAAACGAACCAAAGCCTTCCGAACATTTCATGTTCAGAAAGCACACATAGTATGCTTACAAGAAACGCATTTCACTAACAATTCTACCCCCAAATTTATGTCTCATTTCTATCCACACATTTTTACAGCCTCAGCGCTACCACTAAACAACGGGGCACTCTCATAGCCTTTCATCGCTCCACCCCATTTACCCCCCAATCTCAAATTAAAGACCCGGAAGGGCGTTACATAATCCTCGCATGGCATATAATGGATACAGCGATTACTGACATCTCATATTATGCGCCCAACAAACAACAAACTCCATTTTTATCACATCTACTACAAGTTGTGAACGACCATAAAATAGGAAAAGTCATCATGTGTGGCGATTCCAATCAGGTCCTCTTCCCATTCTTGGACAAATATCCATACACACCATCCCGGAACACATTATGGGACAAGCTCAAATTTAAACATCATCTACAGTCTCCACACAACCCCTACTATCTTTCCTCAAAAACCCTGCTTTCTATCCGGCATGGGTTTCTCCCAAATCATTCAAAGCCTGGACCTCCTTGGACATTCTTAGGCTAAATAAACTGATCTCCCCCACATCCTGTCTCTCCTTCCCAACTATCTGCGATACTTATAAAGTTATAATCTACCACATTCTGAATTGTTCAGATATCTCCAAATTAAAAACTTCTACTCACCCCTTGTAAACACAAACTCCTCCATTACAAATTTTGAATCTATATGTCTGAAAGGTCCCCACTTATGAGGTATGATATCATCCATCTACACCTAAATTTTAATTAATCCTGGCCTAGACAAACCATCTTATGCCCAAAAATGGGAGGAGGACTTGGAACGATCCTTGGATATTGCTGATTGGTCTAAGATCTGGTCTGCAACTAAATCATCTTCACCCAACATCCTGGTGGTAGAAGCTAATTATAAAGTCTTGACTTGTTGGTACCTTGTACCCTCTAGATTGACCAAATTTGCGCCTACTCATTCAGCTCAATGCTTCCGTGGCTATCCAGATCTAGGTACTCACCTGCATATATGGTGGTCCTGTCTGATAGCCCAAACATATTGGGAAGAAATATTTGAAATTGTCTCCAGAATGTTTAAACTAAAGTTACAACCAGATCCTGTCACTGCAATACTTAACTTGAAACCAGATTGTTTAACACATAACCAATTCAAACTCTTTATTCAACTCTTTACGCCTGCAAAACAAATGATTGCAAAGGCAAAGACCCCTAATCTGGTGATGACCGAGACAAAGCATAGACTGAATACATTCATGTCTCATGCCAAAATACTGGCAATCGAAAGAGACCAAATTCCCAAATTTGAAAAAACACGGTACCCCTGGATAAAATATCACTTTTCACCAACATTTGATAAATCAGTTCTCATGCCATGGTAGCTGATAGACATATTTGGATATCTGAATATTTGTATTTACAAATCTCTAATGCCGTATACACACGATCAGACTTTCTACCTAAAAGTCCGCTGGACCTAGATTTTACATGTTTTAAATCTTCCTGCCAAAAGTCTGCTTTGATTGGCGAGATTGACACCTTGCGACCCCCGTCGCCTGGTATGGATTTTGAGGGTAACCCCCTACCCCGAAAAAATGGCATGGGGTCCCCCAAACCCATACCAGACCCTTATCCGAGCACGCAGCCCACCGGCCAGGAAAGGGGGTGGGGACGAGCGATCGCCCCCCCCTCCTGAGCCGTACCAGGCCGCATGGACTTGACATCATAAGGGGCGGGGTCACCGTGTGACATCACCCTGTGACCACGCCCCATGCCTATATAAGTCGTCGCACAAGCCATTACAGCGGGAGAGAGCGTCGTGTCAACATCGGAAGAAGAGAAGAAGGAAGAAGAAGACGGCGGTGGAAGCCCGGGCCAACACTAGTAAAAGAGCTGAAAGAAGATAGCGGAGGGGCCTGGCAGAACAACTGGAGAGCGGGAGAAGAACCAAAGACCGGGAGAAGAGGCCGGAAAGCCCGGAAAAACCCCCGAAGTCGGAAGAAGACCCCCGGAGCTGCCTAATAAACTACTTTAAAAACCTGTCTTGTGTGTTTTTTTATTGACTTTTTTTCCCCTAGGTGAATGGGTAGGGGTACCCCCACTCATGCACATAGGGTGGGGGGTCGGGATCTGGGGGCCCCCTTATTAAAGGGGGCTCCCAGATTCCAATAAGCCCCCCGCCCGCAGACCCCGACAACCAACGGCCAGGGTTGTCGGGAAGAGGCCCTTGTCCTCATCAACATGGGGACAAGGTGCTTTGGGGTGGGGGGCCGCAGGGCACCCCCTCCCCCAAAGCATCCACCCCCCTATGTTGAGGGCATGCGGCCTGGTATGGCTGAGGGGGGGGGCGCTCGCTCATCCCCACCCCCTTTCCTGGCCGGCCGGGCTGCGTGCTCGGATAAGGGTCTGGTATGGATTTTGGTGGGACCCCCACGCCTTTTTTTCTGTGTAGGGAGTTACTCTCAAAATCCATACCAGGTGACATGGCTCGCAAGGTGTCAATCTCGCCGATCAAAGCGGCGAGATTAACTGCCTTCTCTAGTCCCGTCGTACCTCGAGTCACATTCAAAATTAACGGACTTTACTCCGTGTGTGGGCAAGTTCGTTCATTTCGAAAGTCCGTCGGACCTCTGTCGAAAGTCCGGTGGATTGTCCGTCGGACTTAGTCCGTTTGTGTGTGCTCGTGTGTGGGCAAGTCCGCTTGTTCGGAAAGTCTGGCGGACCACCGCCAGAAAGTTTGATCGTGTGTACGGGGCATACCAGTCTGGGAGATTATATACTTGATTGTGTGAATATCGGTGTGTTCATATAATCACTCTGTGACATGCTCTGGTACCTGTGTCAACCCTGTGGACTTCTTCACTTCTATTCCTCTCTTTCTTCATCTTTACTCCTCTCTTTATTTTGTTCTTCAAACTCATTACCTTATTAAATATAACCTATACATTTAAACTTACTGCAAAATCTCCAAAGGGTCTGGTTCAATAAAACAGAACCAATTCTACTGCTATATAGAATCTTCCAAACCCTTAGATAGCCAGTTGCCAAATACTAACTGAAAGATATTGCATTAGTACTCCTTCTGTACACAAATTGCATATCAATGAGTTTCATTATTCTGTTAATATATTCTCTCCTGTATCTAATTTGTAATTGATATACTTGTTATCAATTGTTCAATCAATAAAACATTTTGACAAGGAAAACAACTTTTAATGACTTATTGGACTCCTTCTATCTCTGCTTAAAGCTTAACTCCACTTGTGGAAAAAAATAGCAAATAAAAAAATAAATAAAAATATAGCATATTCCTTTAATGGCTTAAATCATATTTAAATTGAATGTTATTAACCGCTTCCCGACCGCCACACACAAATATACGTGAGCAGAATGGCACGGGCAGGCAAAATCACGTATATATACGTGATCCTTTAAATGCCTGCCCGTGGGTCGCGTGCGCGCCGCCAGCGGCGCGCTCGCGACCCGGTCGGGAGCTCCGTGACCCGGGCCGCAGGACCAGTGGACCCGATCGCCACTGGTGTCCCGCGATCGGGTCACAGAGCTGAAGAACGGGGAGAGGTATGTGTAAACAAACCTCTCCCCGCGCTTCCTACTCTGCCTGTCATTGATTGGCTGTTCCCGGTCATCGGGAAAGCCGATCAATGACGTCAGACATCAGCCCGCCCCCTAATGTAAAAAAACACACACACGTCAGAGCCCATAACCCCTCCCCTCCCCCTAGTGGTTAACTCTTTCACTACAACTGTCATTTATACAGGAATCAATGCATTTAAATAGCATTGATTGCTGTATAAATGACAATGGTCCCAAAAATGTGTCAAAAATGTCCGATGTGTCCGCCATAATGTCGCAGTCACAATAAAAATCGCTGATCGCCGCCATTACTAGTAAAAAAAAAAAATATTAATAAAAATGCTATAAAAACTATCCCCTATTTTGTAAACGCTATAACTTTTGCGCAAACCAATCAATAATCGCTAATTGCAATTTTTTTTACCAAAAATATGTAGAAGAATACGTATCGGCCTAAACTGAGGAAAAAAAATTTTTTTTATATATTTTTTGGGGATATTTATTATAGCAAAATGTAAAAAATATTGCATTTTTTTTCAAAATTGTCGCTCTATTTTTGTTTGTAGCGCAAAAAATAAAAACCGCAGGGGCTATCAAATACCACCAAAGAAAGCTCTATTTGTGGGGAAAAAAAGGACGCCAATTTTGTTTGGGAGTCACGTCGCACGACCGCGCAATTGTCAGTTAAACCGACGCAGTGCCGAATCGCAAAAAGGGGCCTGGTCCTTTGGCTGCCAATTGGTCCGGGGCTGAAGTGGTTAAAAATGACCCTTCCATTTCAAACTGCAGATCTCTAATTTTCTGTAAAATGTAAAGCAATACGGCTACCTGGAGGTGTTCTGTACACAGAAAGTGTACAGAACACCCCCCAGAATCATAATTTCCCACTTGTGTGATTTGGCTCACTTATTTTCCCAGAAGTCTGCACTAAGATACAAGTCAGATATCAGGCATCCCCCACAACAAAAATTTAATTTTTGGTGAGATACTCCTAATAGGAAATCACATCTAAAAGGAAGCAGACCATGCAATTGTCATCAATAGAGCCCTGCAGGTGCAGCAGCTGATTGATAATTATGAAACCTCTCCCATTAGATTCACTTACCACATGGACACAGACAAACACAGAGGGATTTCTTCAGAATAACATAAGGTAGGAATCTGCAACAATGTTTGTGAAAAAAACCTTGCAATGTACATAGATCATTACTTTTTAAAGTCAAATTGCAGTTTCCCTGCTTTGCAAAGTTTTAACACACATAAGAATTACTGATAGCAGAATGACAATTTAATTGCCCAACTCACCTTCTGCCCCATACTGTGCCTATCTCTGATGGTTTGACACGCAGACTTGTTGGTAATGATCCAATGGGAGATCAGAAAAGCGTCCCTATTTTGGGTGGAAATGTAGTCTGGGGACACTTAGGCCCCTTTCAGACGAGGCGGACTCCACTTGCACGGAGCCCGCCTCTGTCCGTCGGCTCAGCGTGAGATCTGTCCGTTGATCTCCGCTGAGCCGGCGGATGACAAGCCTCTCTCCGCTCACTGAGCGGGGAGGGGCTTGCGAGCGCCGCTGATCTCTATGGAGAGATCGGATAAAAACGGACAGTGTGTCCGTTTTCACCCGATCTCACCCGATCCGATCCGCCAGCGACGGATCTGGACGTGTGGCCATACGTCTGGTTTTGGCGGATCGGACCGGATCGGATGTCAGCGGACATGTCTCCTCTGACATCCGACGCTCCATAGAGTAACATGGAGCGCCCGTTCAGATTCGCCGTCAAAACTGACAGGCGGATCTGAACGGGCCGTCCGTGTGAAAGGGGCCTAACAGTCAAATTTCTCCCCATCTGCATCACAGACATGACATGTTGATAGGTCAACTGAAAGCGTGACTACTGCTTCCATTCACCATTTTTTTCTAGGGAGATACAGTGTATATGGCTTTCACAGCTAGGGGGCCTGAGGGATGTAAAATGGTTGTAATAGGTGATTTATAGTCCACCTATTGCTAGAATATCAGTTTGTAGCTTACTGACCCTTTACAGATTGGCGTTAGGAAATAACATTTCTAAGTACTTGATAGATATTGAATATTGTCAGCTTTCCGTTTTGCAGGATGTAGTGTCTTCTGTTGATTAAGAGGTTAATTCACCCCATTCATTTCCACTTCTTTTCTATCCAAATGCAATGAAGCTTCCAGAAAGTGACAAGATAATAAGCACCCAGTTGTGATGGGGGAGCGTCGTCTTCAAAACACCCCCGTTATACTGTCATCCTGATGGAAAGCTTTACTTTACTTAAACCCCAAAATGATCAAAAGCATAAAGACACAATCTATTTCTTGTCTGATTAAAGAACAAACCGTAATAGTGTATTAGGATGCAGATTTTCCTATATTTAGGAATCATGATAATGTCTTTCAGAGGTCTCAATGACTAGCATTTAAAAGCATTATGGTGACATTGCCATAGAGAGCAAGTGAGACTATGATCGCGCATTTGGACTACGGTGGTACTAGGTGCTACTCATATACTGATCTTCTTTTTCATGTCCTGTGCTTGGACATGTGCTCTGATTATCAGCTTAGGGCTCTGTTTAGTGCTTGGAAAATAAATTCACATCAGGTATTTCAGGTGTAATGATTAGGCTAGGTGCTTGTCAATTAGAACTGAATGAAAGACAGATATAAAAGACAAAATGATGTTGATATACTCATGACATATCACTGTTACCTACTCCTTTATGTTATGTATGGTACCTTTTTTGTACGTGATTTCAACAAATTAAGTTGTGTTTAAAAAAGAAAAAGTAAAAAATAGACAAAATTAATGCAGGTGCTAAAACATTATTACATAGATTTTGTTAAATGCAGTGTAAGTAACTAAATTTGACCATCTGAACCCAGACTGAAAAATGGAAAAATACACAAGGACTCAATCAATTGTGCTATAAGGCTGATGTAGTTATGACTAGGGGTAGGCGAACGGTTTGGCCCGAGCACAAGTTCGGGTCGAACTTTCGCTGTTCAGACGTTCGTCGAACAGCCGAACAAACGTGTTGTTCTACCGTCTGTTCGCCCCCGCCCCAAACTGAACACAATGCATTGAGGCGCTGAACAGTGCATTGCAAGCCCTGATTGGCTGAAGCAGTAAAAGGTTCAGCCAATCAGGGCACAGATCACTGTAATTCATGATTGGACACTGTCATCATGACTTTATCCAATCATAGCTCATTCCCGCCCCACAGTATAAAAGTATTCTTTCAATGGCAGCCATTTTCAGTGTGGTTTTGGCGTGGAGAGAGATAGAACAGGGCTCTGTTCAGTGCTATTAGTTAGTTAGTGTGCTATACTGTGCTATTTTGCTTCAATTGTCAGTGCAGAATATTAGTTTAGTGTCAGTCTCGGGATAGTGTGAGTGTAGTGAGGAGGACCATCATTCAGCTTTACATAGTGTGCATCTAGAGTAGGGACAGCTCAGAGAGTTTCAGTGTAGTGTAGTGAGACGTGTCATTCATACATTAATTAGTGTGGAGTAGGGACAGCTCATATAGTTTCAGTGTAGTGTAGTGAGACCGTGTCAGTAATCTTTACATTAGCTAGAGTAGGTATTTGATTGTGTTACTGCCAGTTTAACGCCATTTACTTCTGTGTGCGTTACTGCCAGTTTAACACCATTTCCTTCTGTGTGCGTTACTGCCAGTTTAATGCCATATAGTTTTGTGCGTTACTGCCAATCACAACACCATTTACTTCTGTGTGTGTTACTGCCAGTTTATCGCCATTTAGTTCTGTGTGCGTTACTGACAGTTTAACACCATATAGTTTTGCATGCGTTACTGCCAGTTTAATGCCATATAGTTCTGTGTGCGTTACTGCCAGTTTAACGCCATATCATTTTGCGTGCTTTACTACCAGTTTAACAGCATATAGTTCTGTGTGCGTGACTGACAGTTTAACACCATATAGTTCTGTGTGCGTTACTGCCAGTTTAACACCATTTCGTTTTGTGTTTTGTGTCCCCAGGGCAGGACCCGGACCCCTATAACCATTGCATGCCCAATTACTTGCATATAAGCCTTTAAAATGGGCACTTTTGATTTTTGACGTTCGGGTCCTATTGACTTTAATAGGGTTTGCAGTGTTCGAAAGTTCTGGTGCGAACCAAATAGGGGTCCGTTCGGCCCATCCCTAGTTATGACAGCATGATAAGCTCAGCAGCTGGGAGATAGACAAGACCTGTAAAGCCTTGTATACACCAATCGTTTTTTTTTTTGTTCAACCCAGCAGGGCCGCTATACTAACTATTTGATGTTAATACAGCAATCTCCCCTGCTGTTCTATTGTGTAAATGTCGAGCCTGTTCAATAGAAAACAGCCGACATTTGTCCCGTGTGTACTAGGCTTAAGTGTTATTTAGTTGAAGCAGAGAAAAATCAGGTCTTCTCCCCTGCCAGATATGGCTAAACCATATGACAGAGCTGTGTAAATCCTTAAAGAGGAAGTAAAGCCTCTGTAAAAAAAAAAAAAAAAAAAAAAGACACCCTGCAAGGCAAAGGCATAATGAGCTAGTATGCATAGCATACTAGCTCATTATGAAAAACTTACCTGAAAACGAAGCCCCCGAAGCCGTCCTTATCTTCAATCTTCCTCGCCGCCATGCAGGGCCAGAGTGACTTCCGGGTCTCGCCGCTCCAGCGCTATCATTCGCTGGAGCGGCGATGACGTCACTCCCGCGCATGCGCACGAGATCGGCATATTGCCGTGAGAGCGGCATATGCAGTGCGCCCTCAGTGCGCCTGCGCGCCGCTGTCTACGGCGCATGCGCCGTAGACAGCGATGCCTTTTCATCGCTAAATATCTCCTAAACCATGTAGGTTTAGGAGATATTTATTGGACCTACAGGTAAGCCTTAATCTAGGCTTACCTGTAGGCCAAAGTCATGTGGAAAGGTTTACTTCCACTTTAACACTGGATGGAAAGAAATACAAATCTTTCGGCAGAGAAAACAACTTCCTTATATGTATTTTATGTGTGTATTTGGCTGTTTGCTGGAGCTTAGTTTTAAGCCAAACTACACAGCACATCACAGTCATAAAAATAGCACCTTCTGGGGAGTTATATAAGCTTCCCACGCTATTATAATGGTGGAGGAAACTTTTAGCAGTCATAAAAATAGCACCTTCTGGGGAATTATCTAAGCTTCCTGGGCTATTATAATGGCGGAGGAAACTGCTAAGTTTCTGCGCCACCTTCACCAGTTTCTTTTTCAGAGTGAAACAGAAACTACTGCAGGTCTACCTCTAATTTCCATATAGAAAACTGTCATAGATTCAAGCCAGGTGTGACCTTGTCATACAGGGTGTGTAGACAGTGCACATCCCTTTTTCTACCCATGCAGTGATCACACTACACAAGCAGAGCATGCAGGATTAAAAGGAGTTGTAAAGGCAGAAGTTTTTTTTATCTTAATGCATTCTATGCATTAAGATAAAAAAAAAACTTTTGTGTGTAGCAGCCACCCCAGCACCTACCTAATTACTTATCTGAGCCCCATCTCTCTCCAGCGATGTAATCGAATGTCTAAGCCACCCAGGACACTCCTCCTGATTGTTGAGACACAGCAGCGGCGCCATTGGCTACCATGCCTGTCAATCAAAGTCAGTCAGCCAATCATGGCTCTGTGTCTGAATGGAGACACGAAGCTGTGATTCGGCTCAGGTCCCCCTATAGGAAGCTGCTGACTGTGGGGGCACTCGACTGAATGGAGAGGCCAGGAGCCGCAAAGAGGCACCCAAGACGAGGAGGATCTGGGCTGCTCTGTGCAAAACCAACTGCACAGAGGAGGTAAGTATAACATGTTTGTTATTTTTTTGTAAAAAAAAAATGAGCCTTTACAATTACTTTAACAACCCTTCTCCTTCCTCCCGCTGTGAGGGGTGGGAATGACAGAAAGATCAAGCATGCAGCTCCAGCTCTTCGTTCTCTGTGCTGTGTTACAGACAAAGATCCCAGGAACCTATTGCTCCTAATTGTGCTTTTTTGTTAATTAGTAGCAGCATCTGCTCCACTTTTATGTTTAGAAGAGTAATGCAAACATGGTGCCATGCACTACATACAGTCAGAGTTACCAATTGTCCTTAATATCCTAAATCTCGCAACTTTGTCCCCAGAAATTTTTGTCTTTGTTTTTTTAAAACGACTATAAAAAAATATAAAATCTCCCTGTGTTGCATATTAGAATCACTTTGCTCATGACTTATTATTAATTGAAAAAACTGAATTTAAACAGCAAAAAAGTTCTTTATTCGAAATGAAAAAAATCAATAACCAGTGAATAATTGCTTAAATTGTGATTTGTGAGGAACTGTTTCATGCATGATATGCTCCAGTACACAAACTCTGCAGTTAAATGTCTGTGGAAATTATTTTAAAATGCCAGTGATTCACCTTGCAATTTATTTGTGTCATAATGTGCTATATTTGCGAGGATATCTAGAAGTAGCCATGAGCGCACTCAAGCCATGTGCTGAATTCCAGATAGGAAGGAAGATATCCGTAGCAACATGTATGTATCCCAGCAGAGTAATACTTCAACATAATTAACAGGAGCTCTGCTATGGCTGGACTATTGTGAAAAAACTGAATTAGCAGATTTAGTAAGTAATTATATATTTAAATATATATTACATGTAAAGCCTAATGGAACATTTAGGTTAAATCAGCTAAAGACATTCCAGGTTCATCAAAACAAAAGATGTGTAGAGTCTTATGCCCTGTACACACGATCGGATTTTCCGACAACAAATGTTGGATGTGAGATCATTGTTGGAAAGTCTGACCTGGTGTATGCTTCATCGAACATTTGCTGTCGGAATTTCCGCACAAAAATGATTGAGAGCAGGTTCTCAAATTTTGCAGCAACAGGGAGCATATTGGACCCCTGCAGAGAGACTACTACTTCCATACAGAGGGTTTTTCTCTACAGCAAGCTAGCATTGCACAGGCTGTTCTACTCAAGCTGTGGCTGATTTCCAAAGAAGACAAACTGTAACACAACACACACTTTTTCTTTTTTTAATGAGCCTGGTCTCTGTATGAAAGCAGTGGTCTCTCTGTGGGGTCTGACATGTCCCCATGCAGGGAAAGACCTATAGTAAAATTGTCACACTTTTTCAGTGTGTATTACAATGCACTTTGTATTGAATGTTAATGAGCATCATAATGCACATCAGCACACAATGACTTGCATAAATGTGCATGCTAATGCATGTGTTTTGATGTCTTCGAGAGCACATTAACCACATAAAGACCGGAAGAATTTCTCCCTTAATGACCAGGCCAATATTTACAATACGACACTGCATCACTTTAACTGACAATTGCGTAGCCGTACAATTCTGTACCCAAACAAAACGGATGTGCTTTTTTCCCCACAAATAGAGCTTTCTTTTGGTGGTATTTGATCACCTCTGCGGTTTTTTTTTTTTTGCGTTATAAACAAAAAAAGAGTGACAATTTTGAAAAAAAAAAAAAAAAAACAATATTTTATACTATTTGGTATTATAAATATCCCCAAAAAATGTAAAAAAAGAAATTTCTTCATCAGTTTAGGCTGATATATAATCTTCTACATATTTTTGGTAAAGAAAAATCACAATAAGTGTATATCGATTGGTTTGCAAAAAAGTTATAGCGTCTACAAAATTTTTATTATTTTTTTTAACTAGTAATGGCGGCGAAATTCAATTTTTAGTGGGACTGCGACATTGCGGCGGACAGATTGGACACTTTTGACACATTTTGGGACCATTGACATTTATACAGGGATCAGTGCTATAATAATGCACTCATTACTGTGTAAATGTCACTGGTAGGGAAGGGGTTAACACTAGGGGGCGATCAAGGGGTTTAATGTGTTCCCTGCTAGCTGTTTCTAACTATATGGGGATGTGACTTACTATATGGGGAGGAGAAATATCGCTGTTTCTAATTGCTAGGAACAGACGATCTGTCTCCGCTCTTGACAGAATGGGGATGTGTGTGTGTTTACACACACACACATCCCTGTTCTGGTTCTCGTGCCCGCGATTGCATGTGGCCAGACATCGTGGCCACATTCGTGTCCCCCACGTGAAGCGGCGCGCCTGCTAGAGCTGTTTAAATGGCTGACGTATAGCTACAGCAATTTGCGGGAATGTACCGACCTGCACATTACACCCGTATAATGACGGTGGCTGGCCGGCAAGTGGTTAATGAAAAACAAATACCGTATTTATCGGCGTATAACACGCGCCGGCGTATAACACGCACCCCAAGTTTAGGAGGGAATATTAAGGAAAAAAACTTTAAGGAGGGAAGTTTAAGGAAAAAAAACTTACATTTAAATGCCCATCATTGCAGCCTTGTCCAGTGTCCATCTGCAGCCTTGTCCATCCTTGCAGATTTGCCCAGTGCAGCCTTGTCCATCCTTGCAGCCTTGCCCAGTGCAGCCCTGTCCATCCTTGCAGCCTTGCCCAGTGCAGCCCTGTCCATCCTTGCAGCCTTGCCCAGTGCAGCCCTGTCCATCCTTGCAGCCTTGTCCAGTGCTATTGCAGCCTTGCCCAGTGCAGCCTTGCCCAGTGCCTTTGCAGGCTTGCTCAGTACATTTACAGCGTTGCCCAGTACATTTGCAGCGTTGCCCATTTAAATTTGCCGCCGAGTGGGGAGGACGAGCGCCGTGTGACATATCGAAAGCCGCGTGTATTTTTGGCTATTTTCTGCTCCTCTCGCAGTCCCGCCCACCTCCACTGATTGCGAGAGGAGCCGAGCACTGACAACATACAGGAATCCGAGTTCGGCTAGTCTCGGCTCTGCTCGTAGACAGGGGCGGGACTGCGAGAGGAGCCGAAAATAGCCGAACTTGGATTTCTTTATGTTGTCGGCGCTCGGCTCCTCTCGCAATCAGTGGAGGTTGGCGGGACTGCGAGAGGAGCCGAAAATAGCCGAAAATACACGCGGCTTTCGGAATATCGGCTCCACTCGCTCCCCTAATGAAAAAATCAGCGGGAGATCGGCGTATAACACGCACCCACGATTTTCCCCTGATTTTAAGGGGAAAAAAGTATGTGTTATACACCGATAAATACGGTAGGTGTGAATAGGCCCTTAACATGTGCACACCTTTGATGCCCATAGCATATATTTAACTGACTGAAACTAAGAGTTCAGTGGGGCTTTAATAGTTCTTTCTAACACTCAGACATGTAGAGTATAGTAAAATACTTATGCCCCATACACACAGTCGGACATTCCGACCACAAAAATCCATTGGATATTTTCTGACGGATTTTGTCCGAAACTGGTGTTGCCCACACACGGTCGGATAAAGTTGTCGGAAAATCCGATCGTCTGAACGCAGTGACGTACAAAACGTACAACGGGACTATGTAGAGGCCAGTAGCCAATAGCTTTCATCTCCAAATTTCTTCTGAGCCTGCGTGGCACTTTGTGCGTCAGAATTCTCTACACACGATCGGAAAAAGTCCGATCAGATTTTGTTGTCGGAAAATTTAAGGTCCTGCTCTCAAAATTTTTCCGTCTGAAATTCCGACGGAAAAAAGTCCGCTAGAGCCCACACACGATCGGATTTTCTGACAACATAATCCGATCTGACTTTTTCCATCGGAATATCCGACCGTGTGTATGGGGCATTAGAGTTAAATCCTATACTCTTTAATGAATTTTATTTTTTTTGGATAAGATCTATTGGGAAGAATCCCTACCTTAATTGAAACTACAGATGGAAGTACGGCAGTGGAGAATGGAAATACAGAAGAATTTTTGGGCTTTGTCCATAGCACATTCCTGTGTTATACAAGATGTCAGTGTGATGGTACCTAAATTCCTTGACCACCACTGTATAACTCCTTGGACCTCCATGAGCAGGAAATGCTGTTTGGTGGAACCTTGCTGTCATTACATACTGTACAGGAACATACAGGGCTGGAGTGTGATCAGAGCTTCTACAGTTTACAGCTTACAGTGGAGCTGCAGGGGACTGGTCCCAGCACTTGAGGGAGGAATCAGGTAAATGAAACAACCTCTTCAACTCTCCCCTAGACATAAAATGCAAGCAACACGTGTGTGGTGGGGGCACTGCAATTGTGAGTTTTTCAATTTCATGGAGTTGTGCTTTATAAATATATTTTTCTAATGCAATCAATGTACAGTATGTACAGTAATGAGCAATTGGCTGGCACAGTTAGGGGTTTTTTCGCCTTCCTCTGGATCAACGAGAGGGCGGTAGGTTCAACAGGCCCCCCATCACCCCTACAGGAACCATTCGCTCCAACTAAGCAACACACCCCAGCTCTCATCAGCAGCATTCTTCTGGTCCAGGATCCCTCGCGACAAGCAGAGGCAGCTGGAACAGCCAGGAACCTACTACCCAACCAAACCAAGTCCTCACACACAGGGCACACGATCAACTTGCTGGCTTTAGTCTACGCGGCGGCAAGTCTGATACCTAGACTGATAACAGGACAAACCCGGACCCGGTTCAGGATCAGCATCCTCACACATAGGGCACCACACGATCAACTTGCTGGCTTTAGTCTACGCGGCGGCAAGTCTGATACCTAGACTGATAACAGGACAGACCCGGATCCGGATCATCAGCTCAGTCATCCCAGGACCATTAACTTCATCCTCTGGCCATGTGCTACCTTAAATATTCAGCTGAAGTCCTCCACAGACTAAGAAATACCACCGCAACATTGCCAGCTCCCATTCAAAAATTCTACGAAAAGAACGTCTATTAAAGATCGACCTACTATCAACCTGCAAAAACAGGAAGATACCAACCCAACCACAACAATTAACATGCGCCATGATCAACACCAGATCTGCAGCCAAACACAGACTAGAAGTACACGACTTCATCACCCAAAACAATATAGACTGCCTCTTCATCACGGAAAGCTGGCTAACTCCCGACTGCAACACCATCCTCACCGAATTGGTGCCGGAGAACTACAGGATCCTAACTGAACATCGGATAGGAAAAAAAGGAGGAGGCCTAGCAGTGATTTTTAAATCGCACCTGGCGCACACCAAACCAATCTTACAGAACCCAGTGCCTTTTATGGAAACATTGACGCTACATCTTCAATCAACACCCCATGACACCACCCACATTCTACTTTGCTACAGACCACCAGGACCAAAGACCAATCTGCTTACACCCCTCACGGAGTTTATCTCAATACACACACTGAAATCCAAAAACCTCCTGGTACTTGGAGACTTCAACCTCTGGGCAAACACTACCCAAGACCCTATCGCGACCGCCTGCATCAGCCAACTGGAAGAACTGGGTCTCCAGCAACTGATAAAGACCCCCACACACGGATCAGGACACACTCTGGACCTCATCTTCAAACAAAATCTGGACATCAACACAGTAGACAACATACCACTACCATGGACGGATCACCACACCATCAAATTCAAAATCTCCACCAACATCACCCACCATAAACAGAAACCTGCAACAACAACTCATTGGACCAGATCGCAGAAAAAACTGCACTCCGATTCCTTCAAAACCACTTTATCAAACAAAATAGCAACTCTGAATTTAACCCACTCATCGGAGCAAACTCTCAGCTCCCTAAACAATGTATTACTACAATCAGCAGACTCAGTGGCTCCAAAACGCAGAACACTCATCAAGAGGAAAAAACGCAGGATGGTTCAACAGCTCGCTCACGCTACTCAAGCAAGAACGCAGAAGAGCCGAAAGAGCATGGAGAATAAATCCCACCAAGGGAAATCACACTAAATACAAAGGGCTGACACAGAATTATCAGAAGGCAATCTTCAAAGCAAAAAAAGATTATTTCTCAAATACCATCTCAGCGGCCTTAAATCGGCCCCGGGAACTTTTTAAAATAGTCGCTCAGTCGATGAACCCGGCATGCTTAGAGCCCCCCGCTAATGAAACCCAAGATTTCTGCAATGAATTATCAGATTTTTTCATCAATAAAATCGTCAACATTAGGAAAACAATTGATCAGAAAAAGACATCCGACGGCAGGCAACCAGAGCAAAAAGTCGATATCGACACAAACATCCCACAACCACCAAAGTTTTCTCTGATCCCAATCACCACGGATACCACTAAAAACATCATCAAAAATCTCAGAGACAGCACATCCTCTATTGACATCATCCCCACAAAACTCCTGAAAGAATGCTCCAACATCCTGGCTCCCACCATAACGCACCTCATAAATCAATCGTTCAAAGAAGGGATTGTTCCAGGCGCCCTCAAACAAGGCATCATCAAACCCCTGCTAAAGAAACCCAACCTCGACCCCCGGGACCCCAACCACCGCAGACCAATAACAAGCTTGAACAACATTTCCAAGATTATGGAGAAAGCGGTAGTACAACAGATACAACGCCATCTGGACACACACACACTCCTGGATCCGTTACAATCAGGATTCCGCCCAGGCCATGGGACAGAAACTGCACTCCTGAAGATTTGGGATGATGCCCTCGAAGCAGCGGATGACGGAGAATCATGTCTCCTGGTACTATTGGACCTCAGTGCAGCGTTTGATACTGTGGACCACAATACTCTACTCATCCGCCTTACAGAAGTAGCAGGAGTCACCGGCTCAGATCTACAATGGTTCGGATCCTTCTTAGGAAATCGCTCTCAGACGGTGAAACTAGGAGCTTTCACCTCTGAAACCCGGGCAATCTCCTGTGGAGTCCCTCAAGGATCCCCCTTGTCGCCAGTGCTCTTCAACATCTACATTCGCCCACTCCTCAACATCATCAGAAGATCAGACCTCTGCTTCCACTCGTACGCCGACGACACTCAATTATATTTTCGTATCACCGGACAAAAAGACCATCATCAGCAATTAGGAAAATGCCTCACTATGATAGACGACTGGATGACTACTAGCTCCCTCAAACTTAATGAATCAAAAACAGAACTTCTTATTCTACATGCAAATCATAACCCCCGAACCAAGATCCCTTGGACACCTCCAGACCATCACCACTAGGACCAAGGCCAAGAGTCTCGGAGTCATTTTTGACTCAGAAATGTCAATGGATGCCCAAATAGGAGCAGTAGTCAGTGGATCACACCATCTGCTCCGCCTGCTACGCAGACTCATCCCCTTCATTCCAAAGGAGGACAAAGCAGTGGTAGTTAGAACAGTTATCAATTCTCGACTGGACTACGCTAACTCCCTTTACATAGGATTACCCCAATATCAACTTGCGCGCTTACAACTTATCCAAAACACGGCGGCAAGACTGATAACAGGGAAAAAACCCTGGGAATCCATCTCCCCTTCCCTGAGGAACCTACACTGGCTAAACGTAAGGAATCGGGTCGCATTCAAGACCCTCTGCCTTACCCACAAATGCACACATGGAAACGCTCCGCAATACCTTCGCGAGAAAATAAAACACTACACACCGAATCGCAGTCTTCGATCGGCTAATCAAAATCTTCTCCTCATTCCTAAATCCCGCTACAAATCAAAGGGGGAACGGAGATTCGCTGTCCAGGGACCACGGCTATGGAACGCTCTACCAACCGACATTCGCATGGAAGAAAACCATCAGGCCTTCAGGAAGAAACTCAAGACCTACCTCTTCTAGAAGCTTGACAACAAAGCACGAATACAGCGCCTTGAGGCGATTCAGTTCGCATTGTAGCGCTATACAAGTTATTCATTCATTCATTCATTCAGTAGGTATTTGAATTTGACTTGTTATCAACCAATTGCAGTCTACTACAAGGGCATTGCTAGGATTGTAAAAGACCTGAGGCACCTTCAAGCCTAGTACACACTGCTAGTTTTTTTTCATTCAACCCAGCGGGCTGAACAAAAAGAACTGAGCTCAGGTCGGAGCAGCTGCACTAACAACCAGATGTTAGTACAGTGATCTCATCTGCTGTTCTGTTGTGTCCTGACAGGGGGTCAGCCCTCCCGTCAGAACACTACAGTCAGCGCTCTCAGCCATTGACTGAGAGTGCTGAACGGGAGCTGGTCGGCTGACCTTTTTTGGTCATGCCCCTTCTGTCAAATAGGCTGCAGTACACAATTGCCACAATGTCGGCCGGTTTCTAATGAACTAGCCAGCGCTGCCTGACATTTGGCCCGAGTGTATGAGGCTTTAGGCACCTAAAGTAGTGCAATAATGCAGCACACACAGTATACTGCAGCAAACAGTAATGCGGCGTACACACGGTTCGGAATTTCCGATGGAAACAGTCTGATGGGAGCCATTCATCGGATTTTCCAACCGTGTGTATGCCCAGCGGTCTTTTTCTGTCGGAATTTCCGACGGACTTTGAATTGAGAACCTGTTCTCAATTTTTCAGACGGAAAACGGATTTTCCAATCGTGTGTATGCAATTCCGACACGCAAAATTCCGACGCATGCTCGGAAACAATTCGACGCATGCTCGGAAGCATTAAACTTCCCTTTTATAGTGCTGTCGAACGTGTTTTATGCTGCTGTGTTATTGACCGTCGGAATTTGGTGTGATCGTGTGTAGGCAACACAGCTTGAGCGGAATTCCGTTGGAAAAACCGTCAGAGTTTTTTCCGACGAGAATTTCGATTGTGTGTACGCGGCATAAGTGTGACTGATTGTGTTAACAGTGAGATAGGCTTAAGGCACATGGTTAAATAAAACAAAAGCCTTCTTGTACCCATAAAATATGCTCTAATTACTGTGTTAAAGTCAAACAGGAGCCTCATATACATGTATAAACTTCAGCACAATCATCATTTTCTTCAGGGACTTGTGCAGACCACTTGATCAATAACATGTCCACAGTATTGTATTGAGTTTTTAACCACTAGGCGACAAGCCGCTGCAGTTATACTGCAGCAGGTTGGTTTCGACTGGGCAAATCGCTGTAGCTGTACGTCGCTGCTTTAAAACGAGGCAGAAGGCACGCGCACGCCGCGTGTCCCCGGAGCCTATGTGCGTGCCCAGCCGGGGGCGTGATGACCGCCGGGCACCCGCGATTGCTCGTGACAGAGTGAGAACCGGTATCTGTTTTCGCTCTTGACTAAAGACCTAATTGATTCAATATCCTCTCATCCCTAACGTCAATGAATACTCAATGGGTGTCCGGAATGAGGATCAATGAGAAAAACCCCCACTGCCTTTTGCTTTTATTCTTACAAACACATAGCTCTCAACTGTTCCTGATTTAGAACAAAGTCCATCTGTTCATGGGCATCCACAGAACTTTTTTCGGGGGGGGGGGGGGGGGGGCATCATTTTAGGGCCACCTATGCACCGCCCCTTTTCGACAATGTCATTATCACATTTTTATGGTCAGAGTCTGCAGACATAGTACAGTCCCTAGGATAAGTAATGGATAATGGCCAACAGGCCCTCTTACCAGACACAGCGAAACTACAGCAGTGATCCCTCCTGCTGGACGATCGTTCACTCTGGGTTCCCCGGGGGTGACTCTGTTCAGTAGTGTAGCATGTCTGTATTCTGGTAGTGGCTCAATCTTTCTCTCTCTGGTGGTGCTGGGCAGCGTGGCTCTCTCTTGTGGCGCTGGGAAGCGTGGCTCTCTCGTGACTCCTCATTCTTCGTCCTGTAGAACTCTCTCCCTCAGCTTTTTTCCAGGCTGCAGTCTCTCAATCTCCCTCTTGACCGAGCTGTAGCCTCCTCCCTGTGGAAAATGGGGCTGCCAATATTTTGGGACTACATGTACCATGAAGCTTGCCTCTCCTAGTCGCCTTTGATTGGCCCTCAGTTATGGCCAATAGGGAAGGAACGGAGCGGGCAGGAAGCTGGGCGGTAAACCTGGTGGGAGCCGTCGTCTCTTCTCCCTGACAGGAGAATGGGTGGGGTGAGCGGGGCAAACCGCTGACAGCTCGCAGCTCGCCCTTCTCCTGTCACAGCACCGCTGAGTTCTCTGCTGGACTGAGCAGGGAAAAGAGCCCAAAGTCCCACCACACTGATGGGGGGGCTTGACAGCACCTTGATGGTGTCACCCCACTGGCGGGTGGTACCCGGGTGCAGCACCTTTGATAGAAACGCAACTGTGCTGAATTTAAGATCCAATCCCTGATTCCAGGGGGGGGGGGGGGCATGCCATGCCTCTGTTCCTCTTTCCTCCTCATCTGTCCCCCATTTTGGTCTGATTTATATATTTGCATATAAAATGCACGTTTTATCTTTCAAAGAGTATTTCCCATGCTAAACCTTTCATCCAATTTCTACTTCGCTGCATTTGTAAATTTCAGAAGCTAGCTGTCAGAGCCCTGATTGGACAGTGATAATGTCCAATGCTGGCTCACTGCTGAGGCTGGTTTGCATCTGGAATTTGTGAACATAAGTGGAATTTTGAACTAAAGTTGAGATTTAATAACCAGGAGTTGTGCCTTTGACTGATTGGGGACTGCTTGTGGTTGCAAGTGTTTTTTTTTTTTTTTTCTCCTTATTTCATAAGTTTGCTATTAGTTTTTAAAATACTTTTTTTCCCTCCTTTTTCTGACACTTTTTAAACAGCACACTTTTTTTTGCTAGGGGGAGTCTGCTAATTAAGGGGAGTGGTTACTTGTTCACAGGTGTATATACATGTCTATACAGTACAACTCCCTTTTTTTTACCAAAAATATGTAGAAGAATACGTATCGGCCTAAACTGAGGAAAAAAAACTTTTTTTCATATATTTTTGGGGGATATTTATTATAGAAAAAAATAAAAAAGAATGCGTTTTTTTCAAAATTGACGCTCTTTTTTGTTTATAGCGCAAAAAATAAAAACTGCAGGGGCGATCAAATACCACCAAAAGAAAGCTCTATTTGTGGGAAAAAAAGGACGTCAATTTTGTTTGGGAGCCACGTTGCACGACCGCGCATTTGTCAGTTAAAGCGACGCAGTGCCGAATCGCAAAAAGGGGCCTGGTCCTTTGGCTGCAAATTGGTCCGGTCTGAAAGTGGTCAATGTAGCTTAACGTGTAATAAAGTGCCTAAACCTCAATCAATTGCTCAAGATTGCTCAAGATCTCAACTTCCCAAACCTATTCAAGAATTCCAGATCATTTGGTAAATCACCCAAAAAGTTATTCACCATTTTTTTACAATCCTTAACCAGTTGCATTAGACATGCCCAAAAACATGTCATTAATGTACACAGGTCATGTCTAGTACATCCAGTCCTTCTGCTTTGCTGCTGGGACCCTTCCCTGTCTCTGTACCCAACAATTCAGCAGGAACTGTCTAAAAATAGAAGCAGGCTGGCAATGTTTATCAACAACCACATCACAGAAAGTTACATTGAAACATTGTATCAATTGTAACTTTCTGTGTTTTGCATTCACAGATCAAAGGGATGAACTTCGATTTGAAGGTGAAGAGAGTTAAAGCAACCTTGACATGTAAATAAAACATTAAATGTTCCTCTGTTGAACTCCTTATTAACCCTTTAGTTTTCTTTAATCAGCACTGATTAACTCTATATTCTCCTTCTCTATAGAACTGTAATTTTCCTGGTGATTTTTTCTTTTCTATTTTATTAACTAATAGTTAAACTTTTTTAATTTTTTTTGTTTGCTTTGCTTATTTAAAATGTTGACACCTTTTTACATATATATACCGAAAGAAAGAAAAAAAATGCCTTTTGTTTAATTTTATTACACTTAATTGTCTAAGGATTGCAAAAAAAATTATTGTTGCAGGACAATATTCACAAAAAGAAAGCCTTGTTTGTCCTTAAAAAAAAAAAATGCATGTATTACGTTGTTAACTTAAGGGGCTAGGCAAGCTCAAGCTCAACTCGAGCTGTGGTGAAACTACAAATCCCATCATGCCTCTGCCTCTAGGAGTCATGCCTGTGATTGTCAGGGTCTTGCAATGTCATCGCTGGATCTAGATGGAACTCAGGGTAGTGTTAGGGGGGCTGCTGCACACAGAAGTCTTTTTATCTTAAT
Source organism: Lithobates sylvaticus (assembly GCA_028564925.1). Lineage (NCBI taxonomy): Eukaryota > Metazoa > Chordata > Amphibia > Anura > Ranidae > Lithobates > Lithobates sylvaticus. The sequence continues at coordinate 340,435,418 of CM053029.1, read as the reverse complement.
GCATAGAATGCATTAAGATAAATAAACCTTCTGACTTTAAAATCCCTTTAAACGCTTCAGCCCCAGAAGATTTTACCCCCTTCCTGACCAGAGCACTTTTTACAATTTGGCACTGCGTCCCTTTAACTGACAATTGCGCGGTCGTGCGATGTTGTACCCAAACAACATTTGCATCCTTTTTTTCCCACAAATAGAGCTTTCTATTGGTGGTATTTGATCACCTTTGCGGTTTTTATTTTTTGCGCTATAAACAAAAAAATGTGCGACAATTTTGGAAAAAAAGCAATATTTTTTACTTTTTTCTATAATAAATATCCTCCAAAAATATATAAAAAAAAATTTTTTCCTCAGTTTAGGCCGATACGTATTCTTCTACATATTTTTGGTAAAAAAAATCACAATAAGTGTTTATTGATTGGTTTGCGCAAAAGTTATAGCGTCTACAAAATAGGGGATAGTTTTATGGCATTTTTATTAATAATTTTTTTTTACTAGTAATGCCAGCGATCAGCGATTTTTATCATGACTGCGACATTAAGGCGGACACATCGGAAAATTTTGACACATTTTTGGGACCATTGGCGATCAGTGCTATAAAATTGCATTGATTACTGTAAAAATGTCACTGGCAGGGAAGGGGTTAACCACTAGGGGGCGGGGAGGGGTTAAGTGTATCCTGGGGGCGTGTTTCCAACTGTCAGAGGGCGTGGCTGTGTGTGGCACCACACTGATCGCTGCTCCAGATGACAGGGAGCAGACGATCAGTGTGCTGTCATTAGGCAGAATGGGGGGATGCTGTTTACATTGGCATCTCCCCGTTCTTGAGCTCCGTGACACGATCGCGGGTATCCCTGCACTGATCGATTCCACGGGATCCGCGGGCACTGTCACGGGGCTTGCGGCGTACGGGTACGTTACTTTGCCCAGCCATGCCATTCTGCCGACATATATGTGCCGACAACGGTCAGCAAGTGGTTAAGCCATTTTCACATTAAATGTTTTAGCATTGTAAAATATAGCTTACTGTGAAAATTTTTTGGTGTGATTAATTGGTTAACATTTAAGGTCTTTTTTGTACGTTAAGCCACATTAAGCTCCCAAAAAACAACCTTAATGTCCCTAGTTTGCCTTGTGGAACACTGAATCGCATGAAACTTCTTGGATATGTTTGGGAAGTGGAGATCTTAGGCTGTGCAAAGTTTCAGTGCAATTGATTGAAGTTTAGGCACATTATGGTACATTAAGCTCTTTACATTACATGTTTTAGCATTGTAAAATATAGCTTAATGTAAATAACTTTTGGTGTGATTAACCAAATGAGCTGACATTTTTAGAATATGTTGGCATGTATAGCGTCTTCTATTGTGTGAAGTTTGGGGGAAATTGGTTAAAATTGAAGGTCTTTTTTGTACGTTAAGCCACATTAAGCTCCCCAAAAATCAAGCTTAATGTCCCTAGTTTGCCTTGTGGAACACTGAATCACATGAAACTTCTTGGATAGGTTTGGTAAGTTGAGATCTTGGGCTGTGCAAAGTTTCAGGGCAATTGATTGAAGTTTAGGCACATTATGGTACATTAAGCTCTTTACATTAAACGTTTTAGCATTGTAAAATATAGCTTAATGTGAATAACTTTTGGTGTGTTTAACCAAATGAGCTGATATTTTTAGAATATGTTGGCATGTATAGAGTCTTCTATTGTGTGAAGTTTGGGGGAAATTGGTTAACATTTAAGGTCTTTTTTGTACGTTAAGCTCCCCAAAAAACAAGCTTAATGTCTTTAATTTGCCTTGTGGAACATCGAATCGCATGAAAGTTCTTGGATGGGCTTGGGAAGTTGAGATCTTAGGCTGTGCAAAGTTTCAGGGCAATCAATTGAGGTTTAGGCACTTTATTACTCGTTAAGCTACATTAAGCCATTTTCACATTAAATGTTTTAGCATTGTAAAATATAGCTTAACGTCAATAACTTTTGGTGTGAGTAACCAAATGAGCTGATATTTTCAGAATATGTTGGCATGGATAGAGTCTTCTGTTGTGTGAAGTTTTGGGGAAATTGGTTAAAATTTAAGGTCTTTTTTGTACGTTAAGCCACATTAAGCTCCCCAAAAATCAAGCTTAACGTCCCTAATTTGCCTTGTGGAACACTGAATCGCATGAAACTTCTTGGATAGGTTTGGTAAGTTGAGATCTTGGGCTGTGCAAAGTTTCAGGGCAATTGATTGAGGTTTAGGCACTTTATTACACGTTAAGCTACATTAAGCCATTTTCACATTAAATGTTTTAGTAAGTCCCCTAAAAATAGCACCTGTAAAGCGCCTGAAAAGCACCTCTCATGCCTCACCAGTGTGAAAGCCTGAGTACTTTCACACTGGGGCGGTTTGCTTGCGGGACGGGAAAAAAAGTCCTGCAAGCAGCATATCTGGGGCGGTGTAGGAGCGCTGTATACATCGCTCCCAAAATGCCCTGCCCATTGAAATGAAAAGCGATTCGGAAGCGCCACAACATGGACGCTTTTAACACTTTTTTCGGCCGCTGGTGGGGGTTAAAAGCGCAGCGAAGGGATATATTCTACACCACAAGCCTTGGTTAAGGCTAACGGAGTTCATTCAGAGTACTTCTCTATATCAAATGGGACGCGCCAGGGCTGTCCTTTATCGCCTCTATTATTTGTTCTGACTCTGGAGCCTTTGTTAAATAAAATCCGTCAAAATCTCGATATTAGTGGTATTTGCATTGGAAAACAAGAATATAAAGCCTCCGCATATGCGGACGATCTACTTTTTTCATTTACAAACCCACAGATATCACTTCCAAACCTTATAATGGAGGTGGAAAAATACGGTGCCCAGTCGAATTTTAAAATAAATTACAGCAAGTCGGAGGCGATGTGGGTGTCCATGGAGCGCCCCATATGTAAAAATTTAGTAGATAGTTTTAAGTTTAGATGGACATCAAGCGCACTAAAATATCTTGGAATTTATATCCCACCGAAGTTAAAAGACATCTATGCTTTAAATTATCTTCCTTTAATTAAAGAAGTAACAGTATTACTGGAAAAATGGAGTAAAGCAAGACATTCCTGGTTCGGGAGAAGTAATATTTTAAAAATGAGTATTATACCAAAGTTCCTGTATCTTTTCCAGGCCCTGCCTGTGTCTGTCCCTCTGGCCTTCTTTAACCGAGCTAGATGTGTCTTTACAAAATTTATTTGGGCAAGCAGACGCCCGAGGATAAACAGAAAACTGCTCACTTTATCGAAAACTGCAGGAGGAATAGCAGCGCCAGACCTATATAAATACTACCTAGCGTCCCAACTGGGTAGGATAATAGATTGGAACCGACATGAAGGGAGTAAACTGTGGATCAATATCGAGCAACATGTTAGTAAGATCCCACTTAATAGGGCAATATGGTGCTGCGCTGCTATCCCTCCTGCAGTAAAGACACACCCCTTAATAGGACCCACACTTCTGACGGGAGAAAAGTTTATCCAGAACTCTAAACCCTCTTCAATAAAATCCCCCCTGTTTCCCATTTTGGGGAACCCGGACTTTCCTCCGGGTCTTGAGCCAGGGGTCTTCAAAAAAATGATAGATAGAGGCATCTTCCAAGCATCGCATTTCTTTAATCTTAATAATTGGCCAACATTAGATTTATTAATGAATATGGGTGGTCAGTTTAAATTACCTTTTTGGCAAGCACGACAGATTAGACACTTCCTGGAATCCATAGGGCCCCAGGAAAGCTATAACCGACCAAGAACAAAATTTGAGAGTTACTGTGAGGAGAAGGGGTCTTTCCCCCACGGAGTCTCTAAGTTATACGCAATGTTGACCGCCCCTCCAGAACACTTTAAGATGTCAAGCCTGGGAAAGTGGGAGAGAGATTTGGAACAAATTTTCACAATAGATCAACAACAGAATATAATATATCTAACCTTAAATTCCTCCAGATGTACTATGATTCAGGAATTGAATTATAAAATTCTAACGCAATGGTATTATACACCCTCCCTAATGAACAAATTCTCCCAAACGACATCGGATAGGTGCTGGAGGGGCTGTCAAGAAAGAGGTACTATTGTACATATTTTCTGGACTTGTCCAATAATTAAAATTTTCTGGCAGGAAGTTCAGAGAATCATGCAACGATTCACGGATTATCGGATTCCATGGGACCCGGCATTCTATCTCTTACATTCCTCACAAATCCCACGGGAGAGATATAAAAACTCACTCTTGTGCCACATGGTAAATGCTGCTAAAAGTTGTATAATGGCATGCTGGAAGGACCCAGCTGCACCGCAGATCTCCATGTGGCTTAACAAGGTGAGAAACATAGGGATAATGGAAAATATGATACCTACATCTATGACTAAAAAAGAACAAATATCTCAAACATGGGCCCCATGGGAGTCCTTTCTGCAAACTGAGGAAGGTAAGAGACAGATCGGAGAGGAAAGTTGGGAGTAACTCGAATACAACTAGTAAAATAAGTAGAAATGAGGTAGATATAAAACGGCCATTGACGTGAGGGGAGCGAAGGGAGGAGGGGGAGGGGGAGGGGGGGAATCTTTTTTTTTTTTTTAGTTAAGTTAGGGAGTAATTAATAGGGAAATGTAGGGAGGGGGAAGGAAAAATAAAATAAACAGGTCCATGGATTTAGAATATAGAAAGGCAGAGGCAGATATGCAACATGAAGATAATGCGATGCAATATGTAAAGGCTATGCCGTATCTTTTTATTTTATGTTTAAACAAGTATATCTATGTAGTCCTGTAAAGAAATAAAGAATTAAAAAAAAAAAAAAAGCGCAGCTAAAACAACAGTAAATCGTCCCTAAACCTAGCAGTGCTTTACTGCTAACAGACCCCCGCCGCGGTATGAAAGCAGCCTAAAGTGGAGAGTTATTAACCAGGAGTTGTGATTTTGACTGCTTGGTGACTGCTTGTGGTTGCAAGTGTTGTTTTTTTTTCTCCTTATTCTTCTTATTTCTCCATCTGGAATTTGTGAACTTAAGTGAAGAGTTAATAACCAGGAGTTGAAAACAGGAGTTAAGACAGGAGTCTTCTAACCTGTAAGTAACATCTTAAACTTCCTATAACTAATTATATTGTAACTGGGAAATGAGTGCTAGCAGGGTTGAAGTTTTGCTCAGTGCACAGTGCGCCACATGTATGCAAAATTGGTGCAACGGCTCCAGGATGGATATCGCTGTGACCAGTGATGTAACTAACTCAATTAAAGTAAACGGCTTTACTTAACGCCGTTACTTTAGAGGGTAACGAGTAATCTAACTGATTACTCTTCCCCTCGTGGTAACGGCGTTCCCATTACTTGGGCGGTGTTACCGCAATTACCCGCCGCGATCCGCGGAGCACTCCGCGGCCTCGGCCTTAGGAAAGGCCGCGGCTTCGGCCTAGCTCCGGAGTGGTGGCCATCTTGGTACACCCGTTGGCCGCGGCTTCGGCCTACCTCCGGAGCGGCGGTCATCTTGGTGCACCCGTTGGACGTTTACAATGTGATTGCTCTGTCAAATGACAGAGCGATCACTTGTAAACAAACCGGCTTCAAGATGACGCCGGTTCCTCTCTCCCCTCTGTGTACAGATCTGTACAGTGGAGTGGAGAGATCGGATGGCAGCAGCCACCCCTCCATACCCTGCCATTACTCTGCAATACCCAGCCAATACTCTGCAATACCCAGCCAATACTCTGAAAAACTCTGCCATACCCTGCCAATACTCTACAATACCCAGCCAATACTCAGCAATACCCTGACAATACTCTGCAATACTCTGACAATACTCTGCAATACCCTGACAAGGGACTCTTAATGACTGGAAAAGTACCACTGGATTGGCGTAGGGCCAATGTGATGCCTATATTTAAAAAGGGAACAAAGTCTTTACCAAGTAACTATAGACCTGTTAGTTTAACTTCTATAGTTGGGAAGATAATGGAGCGTTTAATAAAAGACCACATAGATGAGTTCTTGCTGGAAAAAAATATTTTAAGCAACAGACAGCATGGGTTCATAAAAGACAAAACTAATTATTTTTTTTTTTTATGGAGAGGTAAGTGAAAACTTAGACAGAGGAGTGGCTGTGGATGTGGTATACTTGGATTTTGAAAAAGCGTTCAACACAGTTCCCACACATGGATAATATGTAAGGTAAAGTCTACAGCCTTGGAAATATCAGTTTGTAAATGGATAGAAAACTGTCTAAAAGACAGAATTCAGAGAGTAGTGGTTAATGATTCATGGTTTTGGTAGATCATAAGCTCAATAATAGAATGCAATGCCAAGCTGCGGTTTCCAAAGCGAGCAAAATCCTTTCTTGAATTAAGAGAGGTATGGACTCCAGAGAGAGCGATATCATTTTGCTCATATACAAATCATTAGTAAGACCTCACCTGGAATATGCAGTTCGGTTTTGGGCACCAGTTCACAAAAAGGATATCGGGGAACTGGAGAAAGTGCAGAGAAGGGCAGCCAAACGAATAAGAGGCATGGAGGAAAAGCTATGAGGATAGATTAGAGGAACTGCATTTATTCTCTCTTGAGAAGAGGAGATTAAGGGGGGATATGATCAACATGTACAAATATATAAGGGGTCCATATAGTGAACTTGGTGTTGATTTATTCACTTTATGGTCAACACAGAGGACAATGGGGCACTCTTTACACCTAGAGGAAAAGAGATTTCGTCTCCAAATATGGAAAGGTTTCTTCACAGTAAGAGCTGGGAAAATTTGGAATAGACTCCTTCCAGAGATGGTTCTGGCCAGCTCAATAGATTGCTTTAAGAAAGGCCTGGATTCTTTCCTAAATGTACATAATATAATTGGGTACTGACATTTATAGGTAAAGTTGATCCAGGAAAAATGCAGATTGCCTCTTGGGGGATCAGGAAGGAACTTTTTTCCCCTGCTGTAACAAATTGGATCATGCTTTGCTGTTTTTTTTTGTCTTCCTCTGGATCAACTGTGGGTAAAGGATTGTGTATATGGGATTGTATGATATTATTTTTTATTTATTTTTAAGGTTAAACTGGATGGACTTGTGTCTTTTTTTTAGCCTGACTAACTATGTAACTATGATGACTTTGTCCAATCACGGCACAGTGCTCATAATCCCACCCCACTCTATAAAAGGTTCCTTCCCACTTTTGCAGTGCGTTTCCAATTGCATTAAATTACTAATGACTATATGATATTTTAGTGATTGGGTGTACTTTAAAGAGGTTGTAAACCTCTGCTAAAAAATCCCCCCCCCCAAAAAAAAATCCTGTAAGAAAAAGGCATAATGAGCTAGTATGCATCGCATACTAGCTCATTATAAAATACTTACCTTACAACGAAGCTGTTGCAGCGGTCCTGGCACACCATTGTCATGGCCGACATCTTTCCCGGAGCTTCTTCCAAGTTCGTGGGCTCCGGCGCTGTGATTTGTTGGAACCGTGATAACGTCACTGCACTAGCTCAGAAGGAACGGCACCTGGGGGCCTTTTCTTCAGAGCACATGCGCCAGTGATGTCACTAGCTGCATGCACTAGAAATATCTCCTAAATGGTACAGGTTTAGGAGATATTTTCACTACCTATAGGTAAAAGTCTGCAGAGGAAGTTTACATCCTCTTTAAGTCACAGTGCTGTTACATAAGTCACAGTACTGCCACATAATCTATCTGTCACACTCCATGCTGATCTGAGGAAGGACATGGTGGGAACCTCTTTAACTACCTAATACAACATCTTGTACATCACTAGGTGCACACTATACGATTTCACTATGGATACTTAGTTCCAATTATATTGGAAAACAATGAGGACCGTTCTGTGGCATTATATGTTTGACAATGACCATTTGTAGGATGACCATTCAATGTATTTCTATTTTGAAGTTTTTGACCATTAACTGTGAGTGTTCTTGCTGAAACTTTTCTTGAAGAAGCGGGTTACTTCCTGCAAAACGCAAACTGCATTGACATTACAGCAACTCGCTGTGCTCTACTAGATAGTTTTGGTTATGTTTTATGTGCAGCTCTTGTATGTTTTTCGATATGTATACATGTGCAATTTTTATTATAAATAAATAATTTTTGATACTTTTTACATAAATTGGGTACCGTTATAGTCCTTATATTTAGATTGTTAGGCCCCTTTCACACGGACGCAGTCAGTTTAGGCACGTCAAAAACGTATCAGTTCTTATCCGTTGTCTCATCCGTTTTCATCCGTCATCCGTTCCGTTAATGTCCGTTTTCATCCGTTTTTTGTCCGCTTACATCCGTAAATGCACACGTTTACGTCCGTTTTTTCATCCGTTTTTTCATCCGTTTTGTTCCGTTTATATATGTGCCTGTGCCTTTAAGAGGTTGAGTTCACAGATAAACACAAAACGGATGTTAACGGATCTTAACGGATCGGACGTTGACGGACGATGTCCGTCAACGTCAGTTAATATCCGTTTTGACGGATCTGAACGTAGCCTTGTACGTTTAAAAAAACGGATAAAAACGGAAGTGTTCATCCGTCTGCCCATAGGAATGCATTGTCGTCCGTCGACGGATGGAAGAAAAACGGATAGACGGTCCGTCCGTGTGAAAGGGGCCTTAGGGTCCATTATTTTGTATATTATTGATTAGGATGAGGTACCAGACCTACATGGTCTGCCATAGGAGGGTCTCCTATGGAAGCCTTCCTCACAATTTTCTATTTTTCATGAGACTACAAGCCCCAACTGAGAATCTAGTACTTCATGAGAGTAATTTTACACTGGAACAAGCCCTTGTGCAATGATCTTTCCAAGTCACATGTTGTTCTAAACAAATAGAGAAATTGGTAGTAACATGTATACATTTTATACTTCTATTCTATATTTTGCACTTTAGTCCAAATCAATAACAGTATTATTTTATTAGTCTTAAAGGGGTTGTAAACCCTCATGGTTTTTCACTTTAATGCATTCTATGCATTAATGTGAAAAACCTTCTGTAGTGCTTCAGCCCCCCAGCCCCCGTTTTACTTACCTGAACACTGTATTTCTCTGGCCGGGAATGAGCACACCAGCTCTAGCTGGCATCTTGTGTCCTGATTGGATAGATTGATAGCACCGCAGCCATTGGCTCCCGCTGCTGTCAATCAAATCCAATAATGCAGGCACCGGGGGCAGGGCCGAGTCCTGCTTTCTGTGTGAATACACGCAAAAGCAGGACTCGGGAGCCGCGTCCTCACGGGTGTCCACCGGGAAGAGCGCTTCTCCAATGTGGACACCCAATGTGAGAAGGAGCTACCAGCACCACCGGGGAACCCCAGAAGAGGTAGATTGGGGCCACTCTGTGCAAAACAAACTGCACAGTGGAGGTAATCATGACATGTTTGTTAAATGCCATCAACACGCGGACTAATTTAATGCTTACGTTTTTAATTGAATTCATTAGCCCATACACATCAACCAATCTGTTATTTTACAGACTTCTCTATACCTAACCTCTTTTTATTTTAGAAAAGTAATGATGCTTATAAAACACAAATGCTTTCTGATTTGCAGTTTACTGCACTGCTATAAGCGTTAGACAGCAAAAACTGTTTGTGCATACATTGCACATATGCTGGTGATGGGAACTGATGTCTTGTGACAGCTCATTAGAGTCTGGTGCAGACAGAGAGGAGAAATATCCCCCCCCCCCCAATCTTCTCTAGAAAATACATGGGGGCAGGATGATTGGAATGGAGAATCTGATCCCAATTTGTTGTGTTTTGGTAGCGTGGGGAGACTTAAATAGCACAGTGCAGCAGAGCTATGATTCTCATTAACCCTCATGACATCTGAAGATAAAGATTTGAGGATTTAATGACGATCCTCCTTTCTATATATTGTATATGTGGCAAACACACTTGTGCAGGTAACAAATGCAATCTCTAATATTTAAACTGAATGTGTACCAAGAAGACACATTTAAAATAAAAAACTTTATTCAATGGCAGCAGGCAAACGTTTTTAATGGTTTGTAAGCATGTCTCCTCACCCCTAGGGTGCTGTAAGTCTGGTGTGTAGGCTGTATGTCAATTGCTTGACTTGTCATGGTCAATGATCACAAACGCTTCCCAAAAACAGTTCCACAATGCTCATCTTTGAGCAGTTATGCAGGAGCATGCTGAGACACTAGTAAGCTGACCCAGGCTGTATCTTTAATTCTTCTTTACTTAGTTTATGAGTGCACAGAGACTAAACAGACAGCTAAATTCAGCCTCTCTGTATCTTAGCATCTTATATATTTAAAGTGTGTTGAGTGTTGCAGGATTGCTTGATGTGGGTGTAGATGATAAATCATGAAACCCTAGCAGGCTCATGCAACAAGTTTTGTCAGCCAGCAAAAAGTGTTCAGCAATCTATTAGTTTTTTTCCAGCTATCATATGCTAATGTATATCAAAGTATTCCAAAAAGCATACACCTATAAATATACACATAAAAGGTGCCCCCTTTACCAGTAACACATGCCATAAACAATATTAAACTATAAATACAAACCCTGCACTTAGTGTAACAAAGTTAACATGGGCTTGTATTTTCCACTAAGGGGATCAAGAGCTCCTGCAAGTTGGACTGTTCTAAAATCCACTCAGAGCACACTAAACTCCTAGGAGGTGGATTACTTTTGCTAAAGGCTGTTGCTGTTCCGGAGGGATTACAGTCAAGTATCGGTTGCTGCAGTGTGCCAGAGAAGGAAGTTGTCCTCATTTTGTTCTACTTTGAGTCAAATTGGGCATCCCATAACTCCTTTTACCCTATCCAAGTCGAAATCCCTAATACATTCCAAAAACCAAGCCCATGGACTGTTTCTTGTCTGTCTGAAAGTGAACAAATGGTGTTGCCTGGCTGTGAAGGAATAGGGGGACCTTAAAAACCAGCGGCCCTCCAGAGGGTAGCGCTACGTGAATATTTATGGTGCGTTGGCCAATCCCCAGAGAGGTGTGCCCAGTAGGTGGCTGGGAAGGGACTTAAATAGCCTGAGGCCTGAAGCTGCCCTGGTATTGGCCTGCTGGAGAAGTTTCCAGCCTCAGGTGCTCTGCCCCTCTGAGGCAGTTTTGCTGGAGTTTGCTCATGTTCATTGAGGTCCCATTTGTGGCAGAGCTGGGGGGCCTATTTCTAATTTTTTCTGGAGTTAGAGATCTGGTTTGGAGAACTCCCTGAGAAGTGCCTGATTGAAGCTGGGGGGTGTGCAGCTGCCCAAGATATTACGAGTACTGACCCAAGCTCAAGATTTAGTGACTACTGTTCTACTTCTGGGCTACCTGCTATAAGAACTTGGTTGTGGCCTCCAGCTGTTTCAGTCTGTCATTGTCTGTGCTGAACTTTGTCTCATGGTCCCCAGCTGTGAGTGAAAGACTGTGTTGCTGCTGCGTAGAGGGAGAAGTGTCCTCTGCAGAATTGGGCTCAAGCTCAAGATCTACTTATACCAATGAAGCTGTGCAGAATCTGAGATTGTATTACCATCTGAAGATGGGTACAGTCTGTTTTTCTTTGTTGTCAACCATTTTAGGCAAATGCTGTTTGTTATGTGTTTCATAGTGATTACTCAAGAAAGTGATTACTTTAAGAAAACGATTTTCTCTATTACTGATAATTATGTTTACATCTATCTATCTATCTATCTATCTATCTATCTATCTATCTATCTATCTATCTATCTATCTATCTATCTCATTCTTTAACTGTAGTTTGTGTAATGTCTTTGCTGCACTGTCCTGTTTTATTTTTGAGGAATGCAGTCATTGTTATTTCAGTAACAAGGATAACATTGGAAACTGATGATTGGCGCCAGCACTCATCTGGATTAAGCATTTTAATTAACATCACAGAAGTGGACTAAGTATATAGGGGCTTAAATCAATACTTGGTAAAATGGAAGACAATGCAATCACTTATTTTACTGATGAAAAGAATAACCTTTAGTGTGCTGTACTATGCAGAAGCTCTTCAGAAATGTTCTAGAAATGAGGGTATGTCTCTGGCATTCCAATGCTGTAAAGCTCTGTGAGATTTGATTTATTGAAAAATTTTGTATATAATTGTACTTGTATACTCTTTGTAACGTAAGTGACCTTGCATAGCTTCCGGCAAAAATATGTGGCTGATGATTGAAAACACATAACAATACAGTAAAATCAAATGGGAATCTGCACATTATGTAAAAATAGATTTCACAACTTAGCCACAGAATTTATAAGTGAACCTGATTTTTGGGGTTTAGGGTCAATCTGCAAATTAAGGGTTTCACTCAAGCAGCATGCAAATTATCTGTCTAAATGTAAATAAAATAAATGTAATTTCAATCCATTACCATAATATCACTAATTGTTGCCTGATTTATATAGTAACAGGCTGTTAAAGACTAGGTTCACCTTTGGAGCATGTTACACCTGTATTTGGTAATATGTAACATGTAACACATGCCAGCTCCTGCCTCCTTTCCCTCATATCCCCCACCTCCCTGTGACAGCAGGTGGGGGATCTTCTCTCCATACCCACTGTCACAATTTAAAAAGCGTGACCATGTGGGACTTCTGTGATTGAATGAACTACAAGTACCATCAGTCACTGTGGCCAACGACTTGGAGTTCTCAATGAACTGTGAGAGTGTTGGTGAGCATCCTAGTAGTTCAGTGATTCTTCCTGCAATTCAGTCTGTCTGTATCGGAAATAAGGGTATACAGCTGACTGAAGGTCTGCAGGAACCTGGCATTGCACATGTGATCTGTTGATCGTGGGTTCAATGCTTTACAGGTTCCAGTGTAAAAAATAATAAATGCATATAATAAACTTTTTTTTAAAAGGTGAACTTATCCTTTAACCACTTCAGCCCCGGACCAATTGGCAGCCAAAGGACCAGGCCCCTTTTTGCGATTCGGCACTGCGTCGCTTTAACTGACAATTGCGCGGTCGTGCGACATGGCTCCCAAACAAAATTGGCGTCCTTCTTTTCCCACAAATAGAGCTTTCTTTTGGTGGTATTTGATCGCCCCTGCGGTTTTAATTTTTTGCGCTATAAACAAAAATAGAGCGACAATTTGGAAAAAAATGCAATATTTTTTACTTTTTGCTATAATAAATATCCCCAAAAAATATATAAAAAAACATTTTTTTTCCTCAGTTTAGGCTGATACGTATTCTTGTACATATTTTTGGTAAAAAAAATCGCAATTAGCGATTATTGATTTGTGCAAAAGTTATAGCGTTTACAAGATAGGGGATAGTTTTATAGCATTTTTATTAATATATTTTTTTTTACTAGTAATGGCGGCGATCAGCGATTTTTATTGTGGCGGACACATCGGACATTTTTGACACATTTTTGGGACCATTGTCATTTATATAGAAAAAATGACAGTGGCAGTGAAGGAGTTAACCACTAGGGGGCGGGGAGGGGCCAAGTGTGACGTGTTGTGTTTTTTTACACAGTAGGGGAGCGTGGCTGTATGTCTGACATCATTGATCGGCTTTCCCGATGACAGGGAACAGCCGATCAATGACAGGCAGAGTAGGAAGCGCGGGGAGAGGTTTGTTTACACAGATCTCTCCCCGTTCTTCAGCCCTGTGCTGTGACACCAGCAGCGTTCGGTTCCGCTGGTCCCGCGACCGTGGTCACGGAGCTTCCGACCGGCGGCGAGCTCGCGACCCCACGGCTAGGCAATTAACTTCGGTAGTATGAAGAGATCCACCGCTCCAGGATAATCCACCCAAACTCAATCCCACAGCTATTCCTATGGTTCGAGAACCCAGGTGCAGGCACGGCACAAGCTGATGAAGATGCAAATTAAGGACTCTGGACGGCCGCACTCCAAGAAAAATTCAAAAGCCTTTATTGGTAAAATATGGAATCACACAAAAATGGGTCACAGCAAAGCAAGAACATAGCTATGAGTAAGCACTCTGGGTAGTGTGAAATGCATTAGCTATTTTCTTGCTTTGCTGTGAACAATTTTTGTGTGATTCCATATTTTACCAATAAAGGCTTTTGAATTTTTCTTGGAGTGCGGCCGTCCAGAGTCCTTAATTTGCATCTTCATAGGCAATTAACTTGTTGCCGACCGCCCGCCGTCAATTTACGGCGGAGCGTTGCGGCTCTTGTGGCAGACCGCCGTCATATGACGGCGCTAACTTTGCAGCCACTAGGGGGCGCGCGCACCGCAGGAGGCGCACGCGCGTGCCCGCCGCGTCGCTGGGGACCCGATGCGCGTGCCCGGCGGCCGCGATGTCCGCCAGGCACCCACGATTGCCCGGTAACTGAGCAGGACGTGGATCTGTGTGTGTAAACACACAGATCCATGTCCTGTCAGAGGAGAGGAGATCGATGGTGTGTCCCTTGTACAAAGGGACACCGATCGGTCCCCTCCCCCAGTCAGTCCCCCCCCCCCCACTGTTATAATCACTCACATAGGGAACATATTAACCCCTGCAGCGCCCCCTAGTGTTAACCCCTTCCCTGCCCGTCACATTTATACAGTAATCAGTGCATTTTTATAGCACGGATCGCTGTATAAATGTGAATGGTCCCAAAAATGTGTCAAAAGTGCCCGATATGTCCGCCGCAATATCGCAGTTACGATAAAAATCGCAGATCGCCGCCATTAATAGTAAAAAAATAATAATAATAAAAATGCTATAAATCTATCCCCTATTTTGTAGATGCTATAACTTTTGCGCAAACCAATCAATAGACGCTTATTGCGATTTTTTTTTTACCAAAAATATGTAGAAGAATATAAAATCGGTCTAAATTTGTTTTAAAAAAAAATAATTGGATATTTATTATAATAAAAAAAGGAAAATTTATTATCAAATACTTACCGTAATTTTCCTTTCCTGATGGACTCCATGGCAGCCTACGTGTGGGTTAACCCCGCCTCCTCTCCAATGCTATAGGACCCCATTCCCATAAATGAACACTCACCACTCCATACTGTGTTCCGTAACTAGCCTACTCATAAGACTCATGGGTGGGAACTCCGTCTGCCATGGAGTCCATCAGGAAAGGAAAATTACGGTAAGTATTTGATAATAAATTTTCCTTTTTCCTGACAGACTCCATGGCAGCCTACGTGTGGGAAATAACTAGCCGACCACACGGGTGGGTATGCTTTAAACAGAAAATATTTAATTTGATCTATCAGCCGATAGAATTTTCAAACCAAAGTTAACAGAGGATAAAGAAGCAGGTTCAACGCAATAGTGTGACATAAAAGTATTAATAGAGGCCCAAGAAGCTGCCTTGCAGATGGTATCAGGAGCCACGTGCCGGGCTGCTGCCCATGAAGTAGCCATTCCTCTGGTCGAATGTGCCGTCACCGCCTCAGGAGGAGCCAAGCCCTTAGCCCTATAAGCCTGCTGTATAGTTCTCACGATCCAAGCTGCCAGAGTCCTGGTTGAAGCTTTGTTCCCCTTGTTGCTGCCTGAGTGCAGTATGAAGAGATGATCCGAACGCCTAAAGGCGGAAGTAATGCGAAGGTATTCTCTCAGAGCTTCCCCGACATCCAAAGGATGAATATCATTGGATCCTGGTGATCTGAAGGTAGGTAGAACAATCTCCTGGTTCTGATGAAATACCGAGGTTACCATGGGATTGGATCCCAACATAGGAATGAGGACCACTCGGTCCGGAAAGAAAGTCAAGAAGGGTTCTTCGAAGCCTAGTGACCCAATTTCTGATACCCTTTTGGCCGAAGTGACTGGCACTAGGAAGGCAACTTTTTCCGAAAAGTCTTTAATGGAAAGCGGAGATGGCCCCGTCATATTCAGTCCAGAAATAGAGTCAAGGACAAGGGGAAGATCCCATTTAGGGAATCTCGACTTTCTTTGGGGCTTGAGTCTTGAAGCCCCTCTAAAAAATTGACGAACTAACGGATGGACTGCCCAGGAGGTACCAGAGAAAGCTGATAAGGCTGAAACTTGCACCCTGAGAGAGCCTATGGATAAGGGAAGGTCAAGTCCAGTCTGTAGGAATCCGAGGATATCTTGGACTCTTGGATGTTCGAAGGATCTCTCTGTAGATGAACAAAAGTTCACGAATTTGGACCAGATTCTACCATAAACCTTGTTCGTACTCGATCTCCTGGAACTCAATAAGGTAGAAATCACGCTAGAAGCACATCCGATGGACTCTAGCCTCTTCCTTTCAAGAACCAGACCATCAGTTTCAGTATTGCTGGACATGGGTGCAGTACCGCCCCTTGGGACAGAAGGACCGTCCTGAGAGGGAGAGATACCGGCTCCCGTACACTCAGTTGGACTAGCAGAGGGAACCAAGGCCTGTTGGGCCAGTAAGGAGCGATCATCACTACCTCTACCGTTTCCGTCTGGAGCCTCTGAAGGAACCTGAGAATTAGTGGAAGTGGAGGGAAGGCATAGGCCCTCTTGAATCTCCATAGGTCTGTTAGTGCATCTGTCCCTAAGGCCTGGCTGCAGCGGTTCCGCGTGTAGAACTTCTCTATTTTGAAGTTGCAGGGGGAGGCAAAAAGGTCTACCTCGGGATTGACCCCCAGCGACAGGATCCACTCGAAGGACTGAATGTGGAGGGACCACTCGTTGTTGTCCAACTGGGTGCGTGATAAGAAGTCCGCTTGCGTGTTCTGAACCCCTGGGAGAAAAACCGCAGAAATATTCACCAGGTTCTTCTGTGCCCATGATAGAATGGGTTCCACTTCCTGGAGAAGAGTAGAACTCCTGGTGCCCCCTTGTCTCTTCACGTAGGAGACAGCTGTGGTGTTGTCCATTCGCAACAACACCGACTTCCCCTTCAAGACCTGGGAGAAGTGCTGGAGAGCGCACCAAGCTGCTCGGAGTTCCAGAATATTCGATCCCGGAACAGGAAGACTTGTGTCCCACTTGCCTTGTGCAAGGTCCGACCCGCAAAGGGCCCCCCAGCCGGTCCCGCTGGCATCGGTCGTGACCGTCACCCAAGAGATGGGAGCTATCGAGTGACACTTCAGGAGATTCCTGTGTTGGAGCCACCAGAAGAGACTGTTCCTCATTGTTGACGTTATCCGTATTTCTTGGCTTTTGCTTCCCGACTTCCATTGTCTCAGAAACCCTGACTGGAACGGGCGTAGTCTCCACAAGGCCCACTTGACCATAGGCGTCGTAGAGACCATTGTCCCTATGATCTTGAGACACTGCGAGGCCTTCAGGTACTGCGTATGAAGGGCTTGAGAGACCCTTTCCCGTATGATCGGGATCTTTTCCACCGGTAGCGAGATTGTACTTCGCAAGGTGTCGAACTGAGCACCCAGATAAATTAGCCGTTGTGTTGGCACTAGCTGGCTTTTTTCCATGTTTAGAAGCCACCCGAAGCTGGTCAATGTGGACATTACCTGCTCGCGATGAACCAACAGCTGCTCTTTGTCTTGCGACAGAACCAGAAGGTCGTCCAGATAATGGTACAGCCTTATCCCTTTCAGCCTGATCAGGGCCACCACTGCCAGGAGCACCTTTGAAAAGACTCGAGGGGAGGTCGTCAACCCGAAGGGGAGGCAGATAAACTGTAGATGGTCTTGATCGACATGGAATCTTAGAAACCTTTGGCAGCCTTCCTCTATTGGGACATGAAAATAAGCGTCCTTTAAGTCGATTGAGACCATCCAATCCCCTGGTTGGATGGCTTGTTGTATAGTTAGGAGGGTTTCCATTTTGAATTTTCCGTATTGTATAAACCGATTTAAGTATGTTAGATCTATCACTGGGCGCCATGATCCACTTTTCTTCTGTACTAAGAAGAGGGGAGAGTAGACCCCTTGAAAACGCTCTTCTTCTGGCACCCGGACCACTGCACCCTGGGCCTTTAACAGCTCCACGTAGGACAATAGGACCTGTCTCTGATCTTCCGAACGAGGAAGCTGGGTAGACATGAACCTGGGAGGAGGAACACTGGAGAAGGTCCATCTGTGCCCCGACGAGACCGTCTTGATGACCCAATAATCCGAGATCGAGGCCACCCAGACGTGCCGGAAGAGGGATAGACGGGCCCCCACCCGACCCGCCTGGGCGGGCACAATCTCAGAAGGACTTGGGTGGCTCACGTCCACCAGACGACTGGTTCTTGACGGACTTGCGAAAGGAACTCTGTCCTCTGTTCCAATTTCTTCTGAAGTCCCTTCCTGGCTTGTAGGAGCGTGCATCCCTCGAGCGCTCTGGACTACGCCTTTTGAACTGGGGCTTCTTCCGCCCGAGCAGTCTTCTGTCCTGGGGAAGGAAGCCCGACTTACCGCCTGTCGCACGCGTTATGGCATCATCCAGCTTATTACCGAATAATGTAGACCCCTCAAAGGGGATTTTGCACCAAGCTTGTTTGGAAACAGGATCGGCGAGCCAGGGACGTAGCCACAAAGCGCGCTAAGCCGTGACCGAGGACAGCATAATGCGTGCCAACAAACGAATCAAGTCGATGGAAGCCTCCCCCAGAAAAACTGCTGCGAGTTTTAGTTCTGCTGCTGCTGAACTCCTGGCCAGTTCGGCCGACACCACATTCAGGAAGGAGTCCACATTTTCAGTCCACGTCTCCATGGCTTTGGACATAGCCGCTAGGGCTAAGACAGGTTTACAGGCCATTCCAGCAAGACCGTAGATCCTTTTGAGGTCTTGGTCGATCTTCCTCTCTAGGCCGTCTTTAAAGGACACAGAGTCCTCCATCGGGAGAGTGACGTGCTTGGCCAGGCGCATCAACGCTGCGTCCACCAGCGGAGCGTTCTCCAGATGCTTTACCTCCTCCATCTTAAAGGGGTACAGCCTGGACGTCTTGTTGGTCATGGAGGATTTCCTATCCACCTTGCTCCACTCTTCCTCTATAACATCTTTCAGTTCCGTGAGTAGAGGAAAGTTCGGCCGCTCTTTACCCAGCTGCTTGAAGAATTTCTTCTGTTTGGCTGGGGGGGTAGATGCTTCTTCCCACTTGAGGGCCTCCTTAATTGCCTTAATCAGTGGCGAGACCATGGCGAAATCAAAGCCCCCAATCTCCTCGTCCGGGAACTCTTCTCCAGAGGACTCACCGGAAGCCCCATAGGGCTGGGACGTACCCGGGTCATCACGGGGTTCGTCAGTCTGGGGACCAGATGCAGTCGTTGATTGGCTCAACGTGTGAGGAACCTCCATGTCCTTAAGTGACTGCTGTACAACACGTTTTACCAGGGACTCCATGCGCTGGTTTTCCGCGTCTTTTTCCCCGACCGCCTTGGCAAAACATCTGTCACATAATGACTTGCCATCCGGGACCCGAGTCTTGCATCCCCAGCATGCTCTGCGATCAGAGCGATCATCATGGCGGTGGGAGCGGTGTCTGGAGGAGGAATGTGAACTTCTCCTCTGGTGGTGAGACCCACGCGGAGAGTCCCGCCTGGATCTGGATGATTGTTTTTGTTGTGGCCTGGCAAGGTCTCTGTCCTGCGAATCCAGTCTGGAAGGGCTAAAGCAAAAAACACACAGGGGGAGGGGAGAAACATTGGCATCAGAATGCAAACCAAATGCAGTTGTACCTCAACCCCTCCCTTACCTGCACATACCTAGTGCGTAAGGGCTGGCCACTTAAAGGCGGTGATTTGTCCATAATCTCTGGACGAAGAGCGTCAAAAAATGAATACTGCAGTCTGCAAGAAAAAATGCGACCTAAGAAACACGCCGGCAACACTAGCAAGGAAAATGCATGCCAAAAAATATATATATTTTTTTTAAATAAATATATATATCAATATACATATACCGTCAAAAGAGTTTTCCTCTATTATATATATATATTTTTTTTTTTTTAAATAAATACATACATATATATATTAAATAATTTAATTAATTATATCCATTAATACCTTTTTTTTTTTTTTTTTTTTACCAAATAGACTTACAAGCAAAAAAGGTATTACATTAGGCAACACTAACCTTGTAGATTTTGAGGCCGGGGGCTGGGGAACAGGCTTGCTGCTTCCAATGCATTGGTAGAACCCAGTGATACTGAAGCAGCAGCCTGATTTTTGAATTCCCCGCCCGTGACGTCACCGCCCCTCCACCTCGCGCCTGCGCCGTGGAGAATGACCGTACTGCGCATGCGCGACCGTCGGACCGCGCATGCGCGAACCAAGCCTCGATCTCGCCAGAGGCCAGTGCGCATGCGCAAACCCTCGAGGCGGCCGAGAACCAGGAACAATACAGCGAGCTGGAACGCAGAAGCGCTCCAGCCGCCATACAGGGGGGGAGTACACTAGACGCCAGGGATAGTCAATCTGAACATATAATACATATATAACTGCCATGGAGCCAATAACGGACATGAAGAGATGCAGACCTTGCCAGCCGTTGATGACCGTCATCCACCCGTCCGTCCGATTCATTCGATGGGCATACAGAGGCAATCCACCCTATTCTGGGGAACCATCCAGCCTCAAAAAGCCACTCGCCCGCCCATGGCTGAGCACAGGGCTTGCACCGCATAGGTATGCCAAAGGGAACCATCCGAGATCCGACCGGACGAACAGCATGTGAAGGTCCATAGGAGGAGGACAAAAAAGGAACACAGTATGGAGTGGTGAGTGTTCATTTATGGGAATGGGGTCCTATAGCATTGGAGAGGAGGCGGGGTTAACCCACACGTAGGCTGCCATGGAGTCTGTCAGGAAAGTAAAAAATATTGCGTTTTTTCAAACTTGTCCCTCTTATTTTGTTTATAGCGCAAGAAATAAAAACCGCAGAGGTGATCAAATACCACCAAAAGAAAGCTCTATTTGTGGGAAAAAAATTATAAAAATGTTATTTGGGTACATCGTTGCATGACCGTGCAATTGTCATTCAAAATGCAACAGCGCTGAAAGCTGAAAAATGGCTTGGTCAGGAAGGGGGTGTTCGTACCTGGTAGGCAAGTGGTTAAAGGGGACGTATATATACGTGCCTTTGCCTAGCCGTGCCATTCTGTAGACCTATATCTACAGGAGGCAGTCGGGAAGCGGTTAACATAAGTTAATTTGCCTTAAAGTGACTGTAAAACTTTTTTTTTTAATAAAAAAGATGCTATACTTTACCTGATCTGTGCAATAGTATTGCACAGATCAGTCCCATTCCTTTTGTTCTGGGGACCCCCGCTGGCGCTGTCCGCTCCTCTTTTGTCAGTGCCCCCAAAGCAAGCTGCTTGTTTTGGGAGCACGTGTGCGGGTTTGGCCATACTCCCCCCTACTCCCTCCTCCCAGGATTTAATTGACAGCAGCGGGAGTTAATGTCTCCCATTGCTATCAGTGCAGCATGTGAGAGCAGGGAGAAAGTACCTGCAAGGCAGCAAGGCTCAGCGCTGGATTGATACAGGTAAGTGTTAGGAAGGGGGGGTGGGGGAAACATATAGTGGAAGTTTTTTTTTCCCTTTACAGTGTAGAACCACTTTAAAGGGTAACTCCACTTTCGTGTAAAAATAAAAAAAAAGCAAAAATTGCAAATAAAAAACAAATATTATAGCATATACAATTGCAACACAAGTCATATTGTAATTGAATGTTATTAAAAAATATCTTTCCTTTTCAAACTGCAGCTCTGTGCTTTTCAGTTAAATGCAATGCAAAATGGCTACCTAGACTTGTTCCGTACACAGAATGTTTACAGAATGCCCCCCCAGAAACATAATTTCCTGCCTGTTTGATTGGCTCACTGATTTTCCCAGAAGTTTGCACTAAGATACAAGTCAGATTTCAGGCATCCCCTGCTACAAAAATGTAATTTTTGGTAAGATGCTCCCAATAGGAAGTCACATCTAAAGGGATGCATGCACTGCAATTTTCCTCATTTGAGCTTTGCAGGTGCAGCAGCTGGTTGATAAGCAAGACACCACTCCCCTAAAGCCCCATACACACGGTCGGACAATCCGCGGACCAGGTCCGTCGGACCATGTCCGTCATACTTTGTCCGATGTTGGTTTTGCGTACACACGGTCGGACAAAGTTGTCGGAAAATCCGATCATTCTGAACGTGGTGACGTTTGTTGCCTACGACGGGACTACATAGAGGCTAGTAGCCAATAGCTTTGGTCTTGTAATGTGATCTGAGCATGCGTAGCACTTTGTCCGGTCGGACAACCGTACACACAATCGGATTTGGTGTGATCGGACCGTGTTGTCGGCAAATCTTTCCAGCAGGAGATAAGACTTTGTCCGTCGGACAATCCGACGTACACTGTCCGATGGTGCATACACACGGTCTGATTTTTCAACAACATTGTCCGATCGGACAGAATCCATGAAAAAGTCCGACCGTGTGTATGGGGCTTTAGACTCACCCATTGAGCCAAATGCACATTTTTGGTCATTACTTTTTGTATTCAATTTAACAGTACTGCATAGTGACCTCTTTTTTATTTTATAATGTGCACTGAAAAATGACAGACGTGAATCTGATTAGTTGCTGTATGAAAAAAGAATCCTTTTTATCAGCTTTTATAAATTAAACGTAATTGGTATTATACGTAAAAAAAATTCAAATTAATGTTCTTATGGAAACCTTATGCAAGATGCAGTTATTATATTAGCTAGCAGTCTAAATGATTTAGTCACATTTGTGGTTATCAGAGCTGTAACTGTACTGTGCACTGTTGGCGATAATGGATGATACAGTTGTACATATAAATAGCTGTTTATGACAGCTAAATGTTTAAGGTCATTGCAGAGAGGCCAGCAGCTTGGCAATTTTCTTAAGGTTATAGGTGTAAGGAGGTTCATGGAAATGTTACTGGAATAATCAGGCATGGCAGTTGCTAATCAGTGCGTAGAAATAGAATGCTTGCACTCAACATTTTAATGGGCATAAAATTATTACAAGAAGATTATAAAGGAAGGGCGAGTGTGTGACATTGTGATGCATTTTATTTTCTAGGCTTGCAGCCAAATTGGGATAACACCCACTATTATTTGTTACATGTCCCTATTTATAGAGCATACTTTATAAAAAAAATATTTATATTATATATATATTTTTGGTAATTGGTAATTGTGCAGTTATGCAATGCTGTACCCAAATTAAATTTATATCATTTTTTTCACACAAATAGAGCTTTCTTTTGGTGGTATTTGATCACCACTTTTTTTTTTTTTTATTATATAAACAAAAAAAGACTGAACATTTAAAAAAAAAAAATAAAAAAAACAGTTTTTACTTTCTGCTATAAAACATATCCAATATTAAAAAATATATATATATATATGATTTCTTAATAAATTTAGGCCAAAATGTATTCTGCTACATGTCTTAGGTAAAAAAAATCCCAGCAAGAGATAGAGCCAGCCTACTATTCTAACAATAGTAGAAGGAAGAGATGCAGTGATAATAGAGTGACCTTTGTTACCACTTTTTATAGAGAATTTGATAAAATTACAGTTATATTTAAAAGAATGTATCAATATTGTTCTCTGATAAATCTCTATATACAGCTCTTGGTAAGGGTTTTCAAACCAACGGACATCTGCTTTGGGCTCCATTTTGTCACCCAGGCTTTATGTTTCTAAATCCCCTTGGCGCATATGGTAAAACTATCCTGGTTCCTTTCTATGTGGATGTAGTACATGCAATTATTGTAAGTTGATTATGGCTTCTGCTTCATTTATTTCATACGTTGCTTATAAAACCTTTAACCACTTCAGTACTGAGGACTTTCACCCAGTTGGTGGTGGGTCAGTGATGTTCTGGGGAGGCATATCCATGGAGGGGCCCACAGACCTATACAGGCTAGACAATGGCACCCTGACTAAACATTAATTATTGGGATAAAATCCTTGGACCCATTGTAAAACCCTACGCTGGTGAAGTGGGTCCTGGGTTCCTCCTGGTGCACGACAATGCCTGACCTAATGTGGCGGGAGTATGCAGCCAGTTCCTGGAAGTTGAAGGAATTGATACCAATGGCCCTCACGCTCGCCTGACCTAAATCAAATAGAACACCTCTGGGACATTATGTTTCTGTCCATGCCAGATTGCACCTCAATCTGTTCAGGAACTCAGTGATGCCCTGGTCCAGATCTGGGAGAAAATACCCCAGGACACCATCCGTCATCTAATTAGGAGCATGCTCTGATGTTGTCAGGCATGCATACAAACACGTTGGGAAATACAAACTACTGAGTACCATTCTGAGTTACTACAATGAAATTTCAGCAAAATTAACTTGCCTGCTGCATAATTTTTTCACTTTGATCTCTTTGAATTCAGCCCTCTGTAGGTTGATAATTTTCATTTCCATCAAACGATGTGGCATCCTTTCATTCCATATCAGTATAGATATCCAGCATGATATTTTCCCCATTGAGATCTCATGTCTTTTCAAAGTGTTCCTTACATTTTTTGAGCAGTGTATATCTGAAAAATGATCAATCCTGATGTACTAATGGCCCATCTCATTTCTTGATGCCTGAAAATGCCTGATCAATACAAATATCTCCCAAATTACCCTTTTGGAAAGTAGACAGTCCAAAGTATTTAGTAAGAGGCATGGTGCGTTTTCTGAAGTTGTAATTTTTTTGTCACAATTTTTGGGAAAATGAAGAAATAAAAAAAAAACATTTTTTGTTTTACATACTATCAACAGTGCAGTACAGCCTCTTAAAAAAAAAAAAAAACTGGTGTGGTGGTGACCAGGGACACTGACTGGTGACAGTGTTTAAAAAAATTATAAACATTTTTATTATGTTTTTTTTACGTACAATGATTGCTGGGTGAATGAGCTATAGTACAATGACGGCTGGGCGGGAGCTCTCTTGTTCTGGGTGGACGTCATATGATGTTCTCCCCAGAACTTGCCTAGAGTGCACCCCGCGGACCATGCGCCACGATCTGACACAGCAGCTGACAGATCAGTGTACCAGCCAGCTGTCGGTACCAATTGGTGGCAATTGTACACAGTGGATGGCTTCCAGTCATTTTATGCTATTGTTTTCATCTCTGTGATTGGTCACAGTGATTACATAGTACAGACAGGGCCAATCACAGCCCATGTGTACCATGTGATTAACTATTTAATATCGGGAGCAATATTAATTGTGGAGCCAGTTATGCAATACATTTAATTTCATGCATAGCCTGCTCAGCTCATTATGTTAGCAGTACCACCCGCCCCCCTCAGAAAACGTACGTAAACAATATTGTGATTGGATTAATAAAAATGCTAAACACATTTCTACTGTTTCAAAACATTTTAGAGCATACCACAGAGGAGATATGTCTTAAAGCGGTGTTTCACCTGAAAAAAAAATGTAAAAGTCAGCAGCTAAAAAAAAAAGTCGCTGCTGACAACCCTGGCCATTAGTTGTGGGGGTCTGCAGGCGGGGGGCTTATCGGATTCTGGAAGCCCCCTTTAACAAGGGGACCCCCCAGATCCCGCCCCCCCCCCTATGTGAAATGGTAAGGGGGTACAAAAGTACCCCTACCATTTCACCAAAAAAGTGTAAAAAATGGTAAAAATGACAGGAGACGGTCTTTGAAAATTCCTTTATTAAAATCTTCTTTCTTCTGGTCTTCCTTCTTCCTCTTTTCATCCTTCGGTTTCTTCATCTTCTCCTTCCGGCATCTTCTTCCATCTTCTTCTTCCATCATCTTCTTCCTCCGATCCGCTTCTTCTTGCTCTGGTCTTCTCGTTCGGCATCTTCTTCCATGGCGTAGGTGTACTTTTGTACCCCCTTACCATTTCACACAGGGGGGGGCGGGATCGGGGGTCCCCTTGTTAAAGGGGGCTTCCAGATTCCGATAAACCCCCCGCCCGCAGACCCCCACAACCAATGGCCAGGGTTGTGGGGAAGAGGCCCTTGTCCTCATCAACATGGGGACAAGGTGCTTTGGGGGTCTCAGTAATATGGGGTTTTATATACATTAGTAATGTCGGCGATTTGCGATTTTTATTGTGACTGCGACATTATTATGGTGGACACATCGGACACTTTTGACGCTATTTTGGGTCCATTGTCATTTTATACAGCAATCAGTGCTATAAAAATTCACTGATTACTGTATAAATGACACTGGCAGGGAAGGGGTTAAACACTAGGGGGCGATGAAGGGGTTAAATGTGTCCTAGGGAGTGATTCTAACTAACTGTGGGGGGATGGGCTATCTAGGACATGACAGCGATCACTGCTCCTGATGACAGGGAGCAGTAGATCTCTGTCATGTCACTAGGCAGAACGTAGAAATGCCTTGTTTACATAGGCATCTCCCCGTTCTGTTGCTCCGTGACACAATTGCGGGACACCGGCAGACATTGAGTCCGTGGGTCCCACAATGCCGCTTTTTAAAGGGGACGTGCCTGTACTCCCATTTGCACAGCCATGCCATTGTGCCGACATATATTGTCGTGCACTGGTCGGCAAGCAGTTAAGATGAGGGGAGTGTGAAAAAAACACCCAGTTCCCCAACACCATCACTTAACTTCCCAAACTTTATCACATTATCCTTATAATTGACCCACAAGAAATCTGGTTCAAAATACTTAAAATCCCATCACTCATTTTAACAGCGCTTTGTCACATTAACAGTATGCGCAGGATACGACCGTGGTAATATCATATATTGACCCTGCCCCATCGCCAAACATTATCAGGTATAGAAACCTGTACTGTTTTTTGTTTTTAATTTGAACTACGTTAGCTCTTCACAGTTTTTTTTTAGGTGAATAGCTCTGGCCCTGGCCAGCTGGAAGCAGTGCTGTAGGATGGACCTGGCAGCGAAAGGGTTAAAATCATAATAATTTGTCATTCTTATCTTTAATTGTGCCGCAGTATCATATTTCAACAATGCAGTCTATTGGCCATTTATGGTTATGATGATTAAGAGAGTTGCGCCAATCGAAGGTTCTTTTATATCCTTTAGACACTAGATTTAAAGGGCTTATTTTATACCACTACTGTCAACTACAGATCCCTTTAAAGGTTCGGCCAATCCTATGGTGTGTGAGGTAGGATGAAAAAAATATATATATTATTGAAAATATTGAAAGATATTGTTGAAAAATAAAATAAAAATATATATAATGACAAATACTATTGTGCCTCTAAATTGCCGTGCGGTGCTAGACACTCCTATGTGAAAAGGTGAAATATTTGATACAATCCTGTAGACAATTTTCTACAAGAAAAACTCATGTGACAGACTCCCTATTCTATGAAAAAAAGGATAAACCTCGCAATCATGCAAACCCAATCCTGCAAAGGAAAACTATAAAGAGAATGCTTCAGAGGAAATATGCATTTGTATCTATAGTCCTGTGAGAAAAAACTTTTTTGTATAACCCAGCCACAATTTCTGTAGGGGAAAAAAAACACAATACCACAATTCTGTGAAAAGAAAAACAAAGAAACCCCCCCCCCCCCCCCCCTTCAGTCCAAATCCTGCAAAGGAAGTTTCAAAAATAGGTGTATTCTCAAATTTTATGTGCCACAAAAATCATATAAACATGTAAACTATGTAAAATGTATGGAAAAATCCATGTGTTGCCACCACCGACGTTTCAATCAATACAAGACGGGTAGGTGCCCCTCGGATACACCACTAGTGATTGGTACTTTCAAAATTTGTATTCATCACCCTGTGAATCCACCACCACAAAAAATGGCCACTCACCAGATTTAGGTGTTATGAGCGTTTGGTTTAATTAGCCGGATAACCACTCCTTTTCTCTGGTTACTCTTCACTCAAAGGATCCAGATAGCTTTAGTACAGGGGGTATCCTCCATGCTCAGGGGAAATAATAAGAAATGCTCCCATAGCGTAATATGTCCAAACGATTTATTTAACAAATACAATTAAAAGACAAGAGAACTATTTCACTCACATTTGCCTGTGCCCTCAAAGCCGGCACTGAGCCTCTCCAGCCATGTATAGGGGGACCTCAAGTCACAAGGAACCGCTGTGCTGTGTCGCCTATCCCCTCATAGGTCAGCTAACCAGTTTGGCGTTGTAGATGTTACCCAGCAGCCTCTACGCGTTTCGCATGTCTGTCTGCGTCATCAGGAAGCTGCTGGATATAGCCCCCCCAACTGTATATATACCCCTTTCCATTGTTACTTTAATGGGTGCACCTGTTTGTACTTACTTTGTATTTCGCCGCCGTACCGGAAGTGTTCCGGCCGCCATCTTGCTTTCCCCCACGCCATACCGCCGGAAGTTCCTTAAGCGCCATATTGGTATACCTTACGCCGTTCCGCCGGAAGTGCGTCAGGCGTTTACTCCATAGATCTGCCGCCTTGAGTGGAAATCTCCAGTTCACCATCTTACTATACCCATAGTATGTTCCGCTTTCTACAGTACACGGAAAACCCCCTGTGCTGTGTATTCTGCCTTTCTTTTGTTGTGTATTGTCATTCAGCACCATACCTTCCACCCCTTGTTTTTTAGATGTTATCTTTTCATTCCCTTTGTTTAATTCATCATTTATTCCGACACTACACTCAATTGCTGTTCCCAGCCTAGATTTTTAAGTTAATTAGAAGTCCCCATCTACACAGCTGGGTCGCTCTTACATTTTATAAAAAAATTTCAGATGAAGAGGTTTGCATTACAAATTAAAAATAAAACCAAATAAAATTAAAATTAAAATTGTGGGAATAGAATTAAATTTACGGATAAACTTAAGAATGGCAAATTTCAAATGATCGCCAAGAATTCCCCACCCTTACGTATCTATATCTTCATATAGGGGAATTCCTTCCCCTTATATTCAGAAGGCCTTTTGTAAAATAATATAAATTATAGAAATTATGCTTTAAAATCATTCAATTATTCTAAACTGGTACTTCGAAGTATTGATTTTTATTTATTCTACTATGCATCCACTCATATATGTATATGCATCTCTGTCTTTCAACATTCCGACACCTGGTAATTAATTATAAATGAAGCTGTTGTGACATTTCAATATTGAAAAATTATGTAAGTGTAAAAAATAAAAAATATTAATGAATAAATGAATGAGGAAATAATAAAAATAAAAATAAAAATAAAAATGAACATAAAAGTAAAAATAAAAATAAAGATAAAAATAAAAATAAAAATAAATGAAAATAAAAATAAAAATAAATATAAAAATAAAAATAAAAATAAAAATAAGAATATGAAAAAATAAAAATAAATAAAAATAAAAAATAAAATAAAAATAAAAATTAATAAATATGAATAATACAAATATATTAAGGATGTTGGAAAAAACCTTGTGATAGACCTATGTGGAGAACCTATGTGAAGTATGTGAAAAAATATATATGTGAAAAAAATATATAAAAAATATATATGTGAAAAAAATTATTATGAATAATAAATGTCAATTATTCTATGGTGGAAAGAGTTTAAAAGACAGAGGTGCATCAGTAGTCTTCTATGAAACAATTTATGTCCACCTCCACGTTTAACCCCTTAGGTTTCATTGTTTCTACCTTGAATATCCACTGCGTTTCATTACGTGATATTTCCCGTCTTAAATTTATATTTCTCCATTGTTGCTCAATTCTGTTTATAGCATAGAATTTTAAATATTTTGGATCACGGTTGTGGGCATCCCTAAAATGCCTTGAGACACTGTGATGCTTGTACCCTTTTTTGATATTTCTAATATGTTCTCCTATGCATGTTGATAGAGTTCTTGTGGTTCTACCCACATATTGGTACCCACATGTACACTCCATTATGTAGGTTACATGGGTGCTTTGGCAGGTTATTAGTTTATCTATTTTAAATGTTCGCTTGTTCGAGAAGGACTGGAACTTGGCCATTTATAGCTTCATCAGTATGGCTTTTCCAATTGAATTGTCCTTCTACGGAAGCTTCATGTCAGTCTGAGTAATGACCTCCTTTATGTGTTTTCCCTTTTATTGTCTGATAATTATGTTAGTTTACACTTATTCTCTGTTATGTAATCTAACAGATTTTCCCTTTTATTTAGCATGAATGTGGCACTTGTCATTAATCCTTGTATTTTATTCTGTAACATTTTGCTATGGGGCAATCTTTCTGCCTTGTCTCATTGTACTGCTTGAAACTCTCAATAAAAATTACCGAATATGACAATTCACAGCCAAGCACATGACGAGCAACAGAAAGCACACTTACCAGCTAGCTTGCAAAAAAAAAAAACGAAATTGACCCTGTCTAACAATTCACGCTAAAAGCAGAGGGTTTAGTTGCACACATTTGCAAATACATGTGAAAGCCTCAGAGTGCCTCACCAAGGCTCCTCTGTATACTGCGGTCCTAAGTCTATAGTTTTGAGCGCACATATATATATATATATATATATATATCAGTCGAAAAAAATTAAAGGATAAGTTCACTTTTTGTAACATGTTACACCCATATTCAGGGTGTGACATGTTACAGATGCACCAGCCTCCCTGCTCCACCCCCCTTCCCCCAACCCTCCGTTTTGACAGCGAGAGGGGTATTTTCTGACTTGTAGCCAGTTTTATTTAAAAGGTTGCATAGAAAACAAACAAAACAAAAACAGAAAGTAAATCCTTGCCATCCAGGCACTAACTAAACAGTATAGGTTCCTATCTCACAGGTGAAGGGCTTTTCCCACTCACTAACCAGTAACAAACATTTTGCAAAACTTTTCCTTCCTCTTGTGGAGCAATGTCCACATGTAGCTCTCTCAGGTATTAGCTCCCCTGAGTCCCAGGCTAGAGCAAGCTCTTTCTCCAGTCCTGCTTTATTTATACCATCTGCTGGTGGTCACCAGTGCAACGCAAAATCTGGTTCAGAATCAACCCTACCAAGGTGACCAGGAAAACCCATGCTGGATTCCACCTTAGTTTCCTACATACGAACACATGCAAGGTGACACATAGCATCCATCAATCTCCTCGCCTTTCCCACTGTCACAATACATTAAGGCCAGGTTTACCTATAGAGAGCCTACTCTTCCTAAAGGCACAAGGACACATTAAATGTCCAGCAAAAGCGTAATGGCAGCTGAAGGCGTCCAATGTGTCCCTATGCCAAATCTAGTGCATGTTAGAGAAATCTAATGCATGTTAATTCTGGATTCCTAAATTAGACCAATGAAATTTAAATTCTGCTTGGTTGCTTTAGGTTACATGCCTTCCAAATTGACTGCTGAAGTTTGTGGATTCTGCAAGTGTTGTGTTTTTCTGATGGTGGGGGGCCATCAAATGTGGATGTTCCCTTTAACAACAAGTTTAAAACCACAGTAAATATTTCAAATTTCGAACGGTACCCGTCAGGGTTGCCCATTGTCGCCCTTAATTTTTGATCTAACTATAGAACCTTTAGCTGAGCACATACGCACGAACTCGAACATCTCAGGCATAACTGTTGGCAACACTACTCATAAGATTAGTCTTTTTGCTGATGATGTGATTTTAATATTATCAAATCCTACCTCCTCCTTAGCAGCAGCCGAGACCTTTTAGATTGGTTTGGACGAATATCATTTTACAAACTAAATGTCACCAAATCACAAATACTAGATCTCAAATTGAATACCACCACTAAATTACTATTACAAGCCCAATACCCCTTCACATGGTCTGAACACAGCATTTCTTACCTAGGTATTCAACTCACTAGAACCACTAAACTCCTCTTTTCATCAAACTTCAAGCCTCTCTTAGATAAATTACGTACTGAATCTCAGAAATTAGCTAAAATGGAACTGTCATGGTCTGGCAGATTAGCGGCGTTCAAGATGATGCATTTACCTCAAATTTTATACCTGTTTAGGACCATTCCTATTCCTATTCCTAAATATTACTTTAAGTCACTTCAAACGATACTCAACCGATGTATTTGGCACGGTACAAAACCTAGATGCGCTCATTTTATACTTAGGATACACAAATTAGCGGGAGGATCAGGTTCAATAGATTTTACAGATTATCACACTGCAGCGATCATAGCTCAAGCAACTGAGTGGTTTCAGCAAGATCCGAATAAAAACTGGTGCAATATAGAACTTTCCTTACTATTTCGTCCTAGTTTAAAAAATTGGTTGTTGAGCACTCCATTAGACGCTAAAATACCAAAAGCGATTCCCCCTACCATGATAGCCACGGTCAGAGCATGGAAAATTCTAACCCAAACTATCCATCAAGAACCCACTACTACACAGATACCGATACCTATAGAAGTCTTAAACCACATCTCACCTGAATTATCTACATCCCATTGGTCTAACCGAAAAATCTCATTCATAAATCAACTATTTCATGACTCAAACCCAAAATCCTTTTCAACCCTCCAAAATGAATTTCACTTGCCTGAATCAGACTTTATTGCATATTCCAAACTTCTGAAATGCCTTAACAAAATCAAACCTCCCTTATATACAGTTTCTTCAGTAATATGGAAATACCTGCACTTTGAATCTCCTAAACAGAAGGGTATTTCACTTGTATACAACACCCTGAACCAAAAGCGTGTATTTACTAAATCCACACCACATACACACTGGGAAAATGATCTAGCAACGACTTATACAGAATCACAATGGGAACAAGCTTCACGAAGTGTATACAAATCCACGAAAAGCTCTGCGTTGTGGGAACTCACACAAAAATTGTCCCTTAGATGGTATTTGACGCCTTCTCGCTTGGCAACATTCTATCCCACATTATCTAATAAGTGCTGGAGATGTAATTCCAACATAGGAAGCATATTCCACCAATTTTGGGAATGTACCCTCATACAGGAATACTGGAAAACCGTTTTTCTTCTCTTAAAAGATATATCCCAGATAGATATACCAATGTCTCCGGGTCTAGCTATCCTGAATTTATCCATTGAAGACATACCCTTTTCATTTCGTCATGTGACGACACATATCCTATTGGTAGCTAGGTTAACTATAACCAGATTATGGAAGTCAGATACAACTCCCTCTATCACTCACCTCTTAGATACCGTAAACCTACATTATAGTTATGAATTAATGATGGCATCCAGTGAGGGCAAATTACCCAAGGAAAAAACCAAGTGGGCATCATGGGAACAATGGTCGACTATTACTAACTTTTTGTAACACTCATATCTAACAGATTGATATACACTTTTGCCTCTGGGTTCTAGAGTATGGACACAGGTTCCTGGATAAGTTCTATTATTGTGGCAACATTCTCCTCTTAGACACAGTGTAGTCCCCATGGGGGTGTCTAGAGGACATATACTTCTATTTGATCTTATGTTACTATATTGATCTTATATTTCTATATTGAATGTATTGCGTTTTGTAGCATTTTAATAACGGTAATTCTTGTTCTGTAACACTTCATTAAGTGCTATTCTGAGTTAATTTATTTTAACGGCATACAATGTGTAATTTGCATCTTTACTGTATGTTATGAAATTCAATAAAAACTGATTGAAAAGTAAAACCACAGTAAATAAGAACAGGTCAACATTTTCCACACTAGAATGTTAAACATTTTATTTGTTTTAAGGTACTAAGATATGTGTAAACAGCTGTTAAAACCTTAATAATGACTCTGTAACCATTTCTGACAAACTGCCTGTCAATGGAGTAAAGAACATACCTATTAATAGAGGACTCTTTCAGGAAACAATCAAGAAACAGGAAATCAGGCACAATAGATCGGCAGGTGGAACCTCCGCCCCCCTGCCCAGGTGCCTTTAACAAAAATAGAGAACACATGCTTTACTAAAGACATGAACATTAAATATTCATAAAAATAAAATAACGTATTGTCAAATGATTATCTCCATGGAAGCAGCAGCACCCACAAAATTACACCTAATTCAATCTAACATTGACAGCATTGCCAGCTTAAAATGACTAGTTAATACGAGCAGACATACAAAGAAATAGAAATGTTCTAGAACAAAATTAGCCATTTTTAAGAAATCTAAGTAGTAAAGCACAGCTGTTATTGATGCGAAACTCACCGATTTATATTCAGATGGATGACGTATCGCCTAATTTATGTAGTTGTATAACAAGTTAAAGCAAGATAAATGATTTTATATTTATTTTGATGCTGTCATTTCTAGTTTTGTGAAGAAAGCACGTCTACCCCTAAAAAATGTACATTGTGTGTAGAAAGTACAATACACAAATAATAACACAAATATACTATGCATGCAAAACTATGGATATCAGGATGAGAAATGTTATACTGAATAAATATACAGTGGATGAATATAATGAATTAATATATTATGAATAAATTAATGAGTATAGGCATTCTTTATAGCTAATTACTAGGAACACTGGGCAGGAAGTCAGCTGTCTCCCACTTTCAATTTCCGTTCTAATATTCTGTCTGTTAATTAGGTGGATTTTGCACTGGTCGTAATGTGAACTTAGACTCCTTCCTATGCTCTTATCATGATATGCATTCTTGCACCTATCAAAGATATATACTGTCTCAAAAATTGTTCTTAAAGCGTATCTAAACCCAAACACAAAATTTTTATATATATCGCAGTTTACCAGTCCTTAATGGTGTTGACTGCATTAGTTTTTTTTTTTTTACGTTTTATTTTTTGTCCTTTCATTTTACTTGGTGATCTAGACAGTAACACTTCCTGTTGTATGATGGCACCACTTTATGGAAGAGCAATGGAGCCACTCTTGGACAGCAGCAATGTCAACATGTAGAGAAAGTAGTGTAATGCCGCGTACACACGATCTGACTTTCCGGCGGACAATCCAACGGACTTTGCAGCTGAGGTCCGCCGGACTTTCAAGCGAACGGACTTGGCCACACATGATCACTCCAAAAGTCAGACGAATTCGAACGTGATGACGTAGAATAAGGAAGTTCATAGCCAGTAGCCAATAGCTGCCCTAGCGTCAGTTTTAGTTCGTCGGACTAGCACACAGACGACCCGATTTTTCGACCGGACTCGAGTCCGGCGAACAAATTTGAAGCCAGTCTTATTTCTAGGTAAATCCGATCGTGTGTATGCGGCATTAGATGCACTGTACAGATTTAGCTTGACTAAAAAAAAAAGCTGAACTTCAGCTAACACTTTAAGCAGTTACAGTTTTTTCTTTTGGGTTAATTTTTTTCCATAAATGAATAAAAGCTGACCATTGCAAGCTTTAACTGACACTTTTGCTCGACAGCTTGTAGGTGGGGTGTAGCGTGATGCGAGGGCAATAACATATACAGTCCAAGTGCGATGAAAAAACTTGTATTGAAATAATGAAAAGACAGTTCACAATAAACCTGCAGATACAACCCAACCAGGAACACTCAGAGAGCAGGTCTCAGCTGAACTGACAGCACATATTATCAGGGACAGAGTGCGGCCTGGCCATCTTGTTCCAAACAGGAATATGTCCGGAGAAATTACGAGCCCCACACTTTCCTTCCTCCTCAGAAACTTTTCCCTGACGCTAATTCTGTCCCTACCAGGCAGGGTACCTGTCCTTACTCTACCCACATGCAAAATGCATGCCAAGCCTGGGAACCAGGGCCTTAAATAGGCTCAGAAAACCATAGAGGAACCATGTTTCTCTTGACTTCCTCTCCAACTGCAGTGCCGCTGTGGAAAAGCACCAACTGCAATGGGGGAAGTAGACTGCACATGCCTACAAGCTTGATCTTTTAAAGGAAGTTGAAAAAAGGCCAGATTAACTGATGAAAATAAAGGGAAAAAGAGTCTTTATTGGGTTTTGATGTGCTTTATTTCCAGGCAATATCTGAAGAAAGGACAGAGGGTGGTAAGTATAAATTGTTAATTCTACAAATCTTCATTCTGTCCTTTCAGAGGTACTGTTAGCTAAATGCTTTGCTTTCTATTTCTTGTCCCTGTGATTTTATAACTTCATATAGTCGCTGCAATTGGTGGTCCTATAGACTTCAATTGCAGAGATTAATTACATTTTTAAAGCAACTCTCAGGTAATTTCTGAAAGGGCCGAATGCGGAAGACTCGCACTGGAACCGAGAGAAGATAGGAGTTACAGGCTGCCAGAGAGGTGAGTATAAAAGCCCTTCTATTTCAGGGAACTTACTGTAAATATGCATTTTTTTAACCTGACAGGGTCACTCTAAAATAGCAGGGACACTTACCTTCCTCTGTACTTTCCTCTTAAGCCCCATACACACGGTCGGATTTTCCGACAGAAAATGTCCTATCGGACAATGTTGTCGGAAAAACGACCGTGTGTAGGCTCCATCGGACATTTTCCATCGGATTTTCCGACGGACAAAGTTTTATCTCCTGCTCTCAAATTTTCTGACAACAAAGTCCTATCGGACTTTTTCCGATCGTGTGTAGCGAATTCCGACGGACAAAGTGCCACGCATGCTCAGATCACATTACAAGACCAAAGCTATTGGCTACTAGCCTCTACGTAGTCCCGTCGTAGGCAACAATTGTCACCACGTTCAGAATGATCGGATTTTCCGACAACTTTGTCCGACCGTGTGTATGAAACACCAGTGTCGGACTAAATCCGTCGGAAAAAATCTGATGTATTTTGTGGTCGGATTTTCCGACCGTGTGTACGGGGCATAAGAGTTCCTGAAAATGTATTTTTACCAATACAAAAGGAGGCCTTAGCTTACTATATTTCTGCTATCAACAACTTATTCTTTAGCCAAATGAGTTTTGAATGCAAGATGGGCACTGTGTTGCTTGCTAATAGATGATAGACTTCTATCAATATTATTTATTAACTTTTCAAGGAACCAAGTCCCAATGCAGCATGTAATTGCTTTGCTTTCTCATATCCTTGCATCTGTCCTCAGTTCACCGGTTGCTCATTTAATGTGATGATTTTCTTTATACTATACTTAATGGCTGCAGCTTAACCTTCTTAAAATGGTGATGACAGTTAGGATTGCTATGGCATTCAATATTTTTTTCTTTTTCCATTAACCTATCTTTGAACAGAGATACGTTGCACTGCACTGATTATTCCCTTTAAAAATAAAAAGGATTTGATGAATAATGTGTGAACAAAATGATGCTTTCTGCAAGTCAAAATGGAAAATTAATTTATGTCCTAAATACACCTTTTTATGATTCTTAATACTCATCTTTTAATGTACTGTAGTACTGAAGACAGTATAATTGGCTGATTTACAATGATCTGTGCAAAGAAAAGGAAAACATGCCCATTTTGTAACTTTTGTCATTTGGCATTATAATTGTGGCAGAACATTGATGCCTGGGATCAAATTTGGGTTGGAGCCTAAAATCATATATATTAGTTTCCCTTTAGACTGTTACTTCCTTGTGCATTAGTAGTAGCTTGATTTGTAGTTTTAAAATATATATCCAGCCACATCCTGTCATAGAGTGTGATCATTGTCCTGCTGCATAACCCAAGTGTGCTTGAGCTTGAGGTCATGAATTGATGGCTGGACATTCTCCTTCAGGATTTTCTGGTAGTGTGCAGAATTCATGGTTTCATCAATTATAGTAAGTCGTTCAGGTCCTGAAGCTGCAAAGCAGACCCAGACCATCACACTGCCACCACCATGTTTAACTGTTGGTATGATGTTCTTTTTATGAAATGCTGTGTTAGTTTTACACCAGATGTAATGGGATGCACACCTTCCAAAAAATGTAATGTTTGTCTCATCAGTCAACATAATATTTTCCAAAAAGTCTTGGGGATAATTAAGATGTTTTTTTGACAAATGTGAGATGAGCCTTTGTGTTCTTTTTGGTTAACAGTGATTTCTTATTGTTGAATCATGAAGACTGACCTTAACTGAGGTAAGTGAGGCCTGCAGTTTTTTAGATGTTGTTCTGGGTTCTTTTATGATCTCCTGGATGAGTGGTCGTCATGCTCTTGGAGTAATTTTGGTAGGCCAGCTACTCCTGGGAAGGTCGCCACTGTTCCAAGCTTTCTCTATTTGTGTATAATGACTCTCACCACCATGGTTTGCTGTAGTCCCAAAGCCTTAGAAGTGGATTTGTAACCCTTTCCAGGCTGATACTTGTCAATTACTTTGTTTCTCATCTGTTCTTGAATTTCTTAAGATGGCGGCATGATGTGTTGGTTTTTGAGATCTTTTAGCATGCTTCACTTTGTCAGACAGCTTCTATTTAAGTAATTTGATTCAACAGGTCTGGCAGTAAACAGGCCTGGGCGTGGCAAGTGAAATTTAACTCAGCTTTCTAAAAAATGTGGTAAATCACAGTTCATACATGATTTAAAAAGGGCGGGGGGGGGCAATTACTTTTTCCAGGTTTGGACAGCTTTTTTCACTAAATAAATTAAATTATCATTTAAAAACTACATTTTGTTTTTATTCGGGTTATCTTTATGTAATATTAAAATTAGTTTGAAGAACTGAATCATTTAAGTATAGAAAAATGCAAAAAAATAAAATCAGGAAGGGGGCAAATTCTTTTTCACAGTACTGTAAATAAAGCCTTGGACATACACTCTTTTACACTCAACTCTTCCTTCCTAAAAATGTAAATACTTCACACATCCCACAGACTTTCTTTCACACATTTTATCAACATCCATAAAATCCTTTCTTCACTCTTCCCAACCTTACACAACCCAAAAATCATTATTTCAAATGTCATCCTTTCCACCCCAGTCAAACCTTTCACCATTTTCATTAAACACTTCAACACTTCTCTTGCATATTCACACTCCCAAAATAAATGCTTCACACTCTCTACCCTCCTATATCCTTCCATTGTACTCACTATCAGCCAGCCTTCGCCTCCTCTGAAATTCTCTTGTTGCCACACACCTATGCACCTCTATCCATACAACATTTTTCTGCCTATTCACTAACTCCTTATTACACACATTCTCCCACACTCTCTTAGGCTGGGTTCACACCAGTGCAAATTGGATGTGGGTTTCCTACATCCAGTTTGCATGCCAGGACCGGCTCTCAATGCAAATTGCACAAGAGTCCTGTGCGTCTTCTGGTCAGTTTCAGGTCTGATTTCAACCAAAAATTTGGGCTAAAATCGGACCTGAAACAGTAAATGGAGACGCACCGGACCCCCTGCTGTAAACCGCTCCTCAGTGTGAACCCAGCCTTACTCTGCTCCATGTTCAATTCACCTATCACTTTCTTACTCTCCCGCCACATCTCTCACAACACCCCATGTAATTCTTATCTCCTCATACACCTTTTTAATCCTCACATAAAACTACGGTGCACTGAAACACACTGGCTTTTGAAACTCAATCTTACACAACCTATATTTTCTTAACACACTCCCACTCACATATTTTAATATGCCCCCTGCCGCATTCTCCTTCTTTCTTATTCATACACACATACTTACATACTTCACATCCAAAAATGTCTTAATTTGCCTTTCCTTTCATCATCTTCCCTCAATTTTTCCATTCTTGACAACCCCTCAAATGTAAAGCACTCTTCATTATTCTCTTCAGCCCTCTGTCGGAAGGCGAAATATAAATACACTATATTACCAAATGACACCTGCCTTTACACGCACATGAACTTTAATGGCATCCCAGTCTTAGTCCGTAGGGTTCAATATTGAGTTGGCCCACCCTTTGCAGCTATAACAGCTTCAACTCTTCTGGGAAGGCTGTCCACAAGGCTTAGGAGTGTCTATGGGAATAGTTGACCATTCTTTCAGAAGCGCATTTGTGAGGTCAGGCACTGATGTGGACGAGAAGGCCTGGCTCATAGTCTCTACTCTAATTCACCCCCAAGGTGTTATATCCTGTTGAGGTCAGGAATCTGTGCAGGCCAGTCAAGTTCCTTCACCCCAAACTCGCTCATCCATGTCTTTATGGACCTTGTTTGTGCACTGGTGTTGGAACAGGAAGGGGCCATCCCCAAACTGTTCCCACAAAGTTGGGAACATGAAATTGTCCAACATTTCTTGGTATAATGATGCCTTAAGTGTTCCCTTTACTTGAATTAAGGGACCAAGCCCAACCCCTAAAAAAAAAAAACACCCCACACCATAATCCCCCTCCATCAAATGATTTTTACAAGTGCACAAAGCAAGATCCGTAAAGAGATAAATGAGCAAGTTTGTGGTGGAGGAACTTGACTGGCCTGCACAGAGCCCTGACCTCAACCTGATAAAATGCCTTTGGGATGAATTCGAGCAGAGACTGCGAGCCCGGATTTTTCGTCCACATCAGTGTCTGACCTCACAAATGCGCTTCTGAAAGAATGGTCAAACATTCCCATAGACACACTCCTAAGCCTTGTGGACAGCCTCCCCAAAAGAGTGGAAGCTGTTATAGCTTCAAAGGGTGGGCCAACTCAATATTGAACCCTATGGACTAAGAATGGGATGGCATTAAAGTTCATGTGTGTGTAAAGGCAGGTGTCCCAATACTTTTGGTAATATAGTGTATCACAAAATTGGCAAAATTACTGCCTTATTTTTATATACATCCTCACTACTCTCTCTTCCATAAAAATCACTAATAAATCTTACAATCAAAATTTTAACTCTTCCCCATATTTACTCCAAACCACTCACAGAGCAGAAAATGTAAATTAGCAGCTTCACTCTTCTCAAACCAATTATACTTTAACTGCTTGCCGACCAGCCACCGTCACTATACGGCGGCAGGCCGGTACGATCCCGCGTGCCGACGTAGCTATACACCGGCTTCTTTAAGCGGGATGCACTCGGGGGAGTGCCCATGCTTGTGGCCGATGGTAGTGATGACCACCGGCCACAATCGATCATGGGCACGAGAGTCAGAACAGGGACGTGTGTGTGTAAACACACAAATCCCTGTTCTGTCCTGTGAGGAGAGTCAGATTGTGAGTTCCTATTAGCTAGGAACCCTGATCTGTCATTTTCTCTAGGTCAGTCCCCTCCCACTACAGTTAGAAACATACATAGGGAACACAGTTAACCCCTTGATCAACCCCTTCCCTGCCAGTGTCATTTTTACAGTAATCAGTAGATTTTTCTAGCACTGATCGCTGTATAAATGCCAATGGTCCCAAAAATGTGTCAAAAGTGTCTGATGTGTCCACCATAATGTCGCAGTCCTGATAAAAATTGCAGATTGCTGCCATTACTAGTAATAAAAATAATAATAATCAAAATTCTATAAATCCATCCCCTATTTTGTAGACACTATAACTTTTTTTTTTTTACCAAAAATATGTAGAAGAATACATATCGGACTAAACTTAGAAAATGTTTTTTTTTTTTTTTTAAATGGGGATATTTATTATAGCAAAAAGTACAAAATATTGTGTTTTTTTTTTCAAAATTGTTGCTCTTTTTTGTTTATAGTGCAAAAAAATAAAAACCGCAGAGATGATCAAATACCTCCAAAAGAAAGCTCTATTTGTGGGGGAAAAAAAGGACATCAATTTTGTTTGGGTGCAGCATCGCACGACCGCACAATTGTCAGTTAAAGCAACGCAGTGCCGAATCGCTAAAAATTGCTTGGTCATTCAGCAGCCAAATCTTCTGGGGCTGAAGTGGTTAACATATCACCGTCATTTCCTCCATATAACCAATCACACTTCAGTTTCTTCCACCACTCCCAGGCACTTCCACCCCTCTCACAAATGTATCCTTTGCAAGAATCTGCAATAATGGCTTGGTTACACATACAAACAAGATAAGGGACAGAGGACACTCCTGCCTCACACCGGCACCAATAAGCACTTCCTCTGTCAGCCACCCATTCACCTGCACTCTACGTACCATCTCCTTATACAGACACCTTATCTATCCCAGCATCCCCTCAGGCAATCTCATTTTCTTCAACACTTTAAACATAAAAACATGCAAAACTCTTTTAAAAACTTTCTCAAAATCCACTGCCAAAACAGCAATCACTTGCTTTCTTTCCTTACAGTACCAC
Source organism: Lithobates sylvaticus (assembly GCA_028564925.1). Classification (NCBI taxonomy): domain Eukaryota; kingdom Metazoa; phylum Chordata; class Amphibia; order Anura; family Ranidae; genus Lithobates; species Lithobates sylvaticus. The sequence goes on along the minus strand of CM053029.1, from coordinate 340,393,624 downwards.
AACACACCTCTCAGACAAATCAAACTCTCAGAAATAGACCTCCCAGGCACAGCACACACTTGCAGTTCTTTAAATCCTCTTTACAATCTTTTTTATACAACAACACAATTATACTTTCACGCATCAATTTGGACAATTCACTCCCTTTCAGAACCTCCAAACACACTTTATACACCCAATCACCTAATACTTCCCGGGCATTCACAATAAAACTCCACTGGTAAACCGCCACTCCCTGGCATCTTTACACCTCTATCTCACCTTTCTCTATACCACACAAAAACACTTATCACCATCCACCAAACACTCCTAAATATATTCTAAAACATTGTCCTCTATTCTTGTTAAATATTTTTATTGAAATTTGTATAAAAGAATACAAATTATAACAAGCGTCGTAACTTAGGATACATATATAAATAATAGAAACATATCTATATATTCATAATTATAGTTGATCTTGCAGTAGAGAAGAAAATTAAGCATCAATGAGACAATATAGGATGGTAATAGATGTGAGGATCCAGAACAAAGTCAAAATCTATGGAAATAATTTGTAGAGCATGCCTTCAGACCACCCATCCACCCCATATGGGCTCAAGCTGTGGATGGGTGGGGGCATGGTTATCTAGTTTTGGAAACGTAATTGCAAATAATATTTGGATTATGTGGTTTATAATATAACAATAATGTAACAATCTCATTAACCCCTTCACATCCCGCCCATAGTCATATGACGCCCACAAGGTGGATCTACCATCCTGGGTGGGCGTCATATGACGTCCTCCCATTCCCAGCCGCTTGGGGGGCGCGCGTAAAAACACAAATCCCTGTTCTGTTCTGTGAGGAGAGTCAGATTGTGAGTTCCTATTAGCTAGGAACCCTGATCTGTCATTTTCTCTAGGTCAGTCCCCTCCCCCTACAGTTAGAAACAAACATACATAGGGAACACAGTTAACCCCTTGATCAACCCCTTCCCTGCCAGTGTCATTTTTACAGTAATCAGTAGATTTTTCTAGCACTGATCACTGTATAAATGCCAATGGTCCCAAAAATGTGTCAAAAGTGTCCGATGTGTCCACCATAATGTCGCAGTCCTGATAAAAATCGCAGATTGCCGCCATTACTAGTAATAAAAATAAAAATAATAAAAAATTCTTTAAATCCATCCCCTATTTTGTAGACACTATAACTTTTGCGCAAACCAATCAATATACGCTTCTTGCGTGCGCGTGCGCCCGTGGCATCGCTCGGGACCCGGTGCGGGTGCCCGGCGGCCTCGATGTCCGCCGGGCACCCGCGATTGCCCGTTAAAACAACGGGACCGTGCGGGACCGTGGAGCTGTGTGTGTAAACACACAGCTCCACGTCCTGTCAGCGAGCAGGAGACCGATCATGTGATCCCAGCACGGAGGAACACATGATCGGTCTCCTCCCCTTGAGTCCCCTCCCCCCACAGTTAGAATCACACATTTAGGGAAAACATTAACCCCTCCCCGCCACCTAGTGTTAACCCCTTCCCTGCCAGTCACATTTACACAGTAATCAATGCAATTTTATAGCAACGATCGCTGTGTAAATGTGAATGGTCCCAAAAATGTGTCAAAAGTGTCCGAAGTGTCCGCCGCAATGTCGCAGTAACGAAAAAAAATCGCAGATCGCCGCCATTACTAGTAAAAAAAAAAAAAAAAATGCAATAAATTATCCCCTATTTTGTAGACGCTATAACTTTTGCGCAAACCGATCAATATACGCTTATTGCGATTTTTTTTACCAAAATATGTAGAAGAATACGTATCGGCCTAAACTGAGGAAAAAAATAGTTTTTTTTTTTAAAAAATGGGATATTTATTATAGCAAAAAGTAAAAAATATTGTGTTTTTTTTCTAAATTGTCGCTTTTCTTTTGTTTATAGCGCAAAAAATAAAAACCGCAGGGGCGATCAAATACCACCAAAAGAAAGCTCTATTTGTGGGAAAAAAAGGACGTCAATTTTGTTTGGGTGTAACGTCGCACGACCGCGCAATTGTCAGTTAAAGCGACGCAGTGCCGAATCGCAAAAAGTGCTCTGGTAAGGAAGGGTGTAAAATGGCCCGGTGCTGAAGCGGTTAATAAACATTAGCTGAATGTAACCAATTTTAAAAAGACAAATGGTAAAAACTCTAATCTTCAGAAGAAGAGCATAACTTGATGCAAATTGAGGAATAACACAGTAAGTAAAATATTAAAGTGGAGTTGCACTCCAAAAAAAAAAAACATTAATGTTCCTAAAAAAAATAAAAAATAAACATTTGGAAAATCTTTTTTTATTAACTCACCTCTAAATGGCTGTTGCTAGGGGGTCCTTCGTAGTCTGCCTCCTTCAGTGCCTGGGCTGGTGACATCACTTCCCCTCGGCGCAGGAAGGGCTCAGCTCTGCCCCCTCCCTCTTGTCAATCATCTGGGACATGTGACAAGTCCCAGATGATTGCACGGCCACTCACGGCACGCAGCGCCGCAGCCACAATGCCGGTGCCGCCAAACGGAAGGGGAGACGAGCGGGGCTTCAATCCACCGCAACGCTGGACCCTGGGACAGGTAAGTGTCCGATTATTAAAAGTCAGCAGCTGCAGTATTTGTAGCTGCTGACTTGTAATTTTTTTTTTTAAACGGCAACACCACTTTAAGGTATCCCAGAGTTGTCTTTTATATAGTAAACAAGAAAAGGAAAATAAGAAAAGTAAATAAAGAATAGAGTATAAAAACCGTACGGGCAACATAGTAGTATTAATGAATATCAAATAAGGGATACATTAAATTGCCCTTCATATAAAAGATGACTTAGGAAGACAAGAAATAGAACAGAAAAGAAGAGAGAGAGAGATACAAGAAAAAAAGAAGAAGAAGAAGAGGAGGAAAAGAGGAGAAATCTCTCGAGGTGATGACCCGGCTCACAGCATGGATAAATAATACGACATTAATAACGCAAGGAATCTAGTAAGGTAGCAACAACAACTGGTCAAACTCTGGAGAAAAGAAGTGTTTAACTCATGGTTGCCAAATCATACGGAATTTATTAATGTTATTATCTTCAATAGCTGTAATTTTAGCAAAAATTAGAGCTTTGTTCATTCTGTGTTTGGCTTCTGCCACAATCAGATTATTGGTCTTCCATGCCTTGGCTATGGTTTGTTTGGCTGCAGTATTAATTTGAATGAGTAATTGAATTGCTTTTGAGTGAGTGAATTCGGTTTGAGATTTAAAAGTGCAATGGCAGGGTCTGGGGCAATATAGGTATCTAAAGCTTTAGAAGCCATTGCAAATATATTTTTCCAGAATTCTTGTACCACCGGGCATTGCCACCATATGTGAAAGTGGGTTCCTGGTGAAGAGCATCCTCTAAAACAATTATTGGGATAAGATGGAGAAAATTTTGCTATTCTAGCTGGTACTAGATACCAACGTGCTAAAACTTTAAAGTTAGTTTCCAAAGCATAACTATTAGGAGATGATGATTTGGTGGCTAACCAAATATTAGACCAGTCGTTGCTGTCCAAAGTTCGTCCCATATCCTGTGCCCATTTAGCAGTATAAGATGGAAGCAACTCGGTGGTAATGAGTGTTTGATATATAGATGAAATCACCCCTCTAACATGAGGGTCACTTATACAAATACGTTCGAATTGAGACATTTGATTGAGTGGTGTACTTGAACTGAGGAGAGGCATGTAGAAATTCTTGATTTGTAAATATCGAAATATCTCATTATTTGAGATCCCAAATTATGTACATAACATAGGAAATGTTTGAAAAGAGTTGGTAGATACTAGCTTGTACAATCTAAACAAATTTTAAGAAGTCCATGCAGAAAAAGATTTCAGAAATTTCCAGGAAGGATTAAAAGCTGGATTCCTGAGAAAAGAAAGACGGGGATTATGTATCGATTGGAGTTTATGGGAGCTACCAAACCTATCCTAGATGGCCAAGGAATATTTTGTAATGGGGTTAGTAAGATCTTTTGGCTGAATCCACAGCAGGTTGGATACTGAAATGGGGTCGCTGTCAAACAGGAAGTACTCTATACAAATATAAAAACTTCAGCAGTATTGATATTTTTACAGCATTTATCCTTCCTAACCATGATAATGGTAATGATGACCATTGCTTCATAAAACCTGTAACTTGTTTTAGTAGAGGTAGATAATTAGCTGCGAAAAGGTCAGTAAGTGAGGATGTGAGATGCACTCCTAAATATGGCAATTGACGACAGACCCAATTAAATGGTAAAGAGCTTTGAGCCTGATAAAGGTCTGATTGTGTTAAAGAGACATTCATCCCATTTGATTTGGTGGGATTTACATATAGTCCGGAGATATGTGAAAATGTATCTAATAAATTGAGAAGATTTGGGGCAGAAATGTGGGGATGAGATAAAAAAAAGAATAAGTATATCGTCTGCAAAAAGACAAAGTTTGTGTTGGTGTCTGCCTAATTCAATACCTTTGCTGTCCAGATTGGATCTAATTAATTGAGCTAAAGGTTCTATTAGAAGGGCGAAAAGCAGTGGGGATAAGGGGCATCCTTGCCTTGTACCTCTTCTAATATCCAGCATGGCCGATTTATAGCCTGTGTATTTGATATAATCCCTTGGATTATTATAAAGAGAAGAAATCCAAGCATAATTCATAATTTTATGTAATGTGTATGCTATTATTACATTTTAATAATTTACGAATCGAAAAAAAAAGTTACGAATCGAAAAAAAAAAGTTACGAATCGAAAAAAAAGTCAGGAAGTTCACCAAAACCCCATTTTTGTTGCATATAAGGCCAGGTGACTGAGTCAAATGCCTTTCTGATGTCTAGAGATAGAAGGCAAGTTGGGATACATCTTGATTTAGCTGCTTGAATTAGTAAGAGTGTTCGTCTAATGTTATCCCCTGGCTGTCTTTTGGGTATAAGTCAGAACGTGATTTGGGTAACATGACTATGATAGATGTTAATGACTCAGATTGAAATGAAGAACCAGAAAAGAGAGAATTAAGGGCTCTGGTTAAGACTGGAGTTAAAATGTGCTCAAAACTTTTATAGTATGATGCCGAAAACCCGTCCGGGCCCAGCCTTTTGTGTAGTTTCAATCCTTTATAGCAGTCTGAACTTCAGTAGTTGTAATGGGGCACTTAAGTCTCCCTCGCTGTTTATTATCAACAATAGGAAGCTTAATATTGGAAACAGCATATTTGCATTATTCAAATTCTATAGCAGGGGAATATAATTTAGCTAAATTAGAGCGAAACACTTCTAGTATTTTAATTGGGTTACTAGTGTATGCGTCTTGGGACGTTTTAAACCTAATGGAGGTCCTTATTTGATTAATAGATTTCAGACTTCTTGCCATAGGGGTGTCAGGTTTATTAGCTTTAAGATATTGGGTATGTTGGATTTGCGTATAAGTTGGCATTTGTTGGCGTTTGCGTATAAGTTTGTCTGCTGAATCAGTTATAAATAGATCTAAATCTAGACGGGCTTTGTCTAGTTTAGCATTATTGATGGCATTCGGGGATGATTGAAATGCATTATGACAAGAATTAAAGGTAGCTTCCAACTTTGCGAACATAAGTTTACGTTCTCTTTTAAGCTTTGTTGCCTGCTGTATCAATCTGCCCCGAATGACCGCTTTATGTGCTTCCCATAAAGTGAGATCAGAAATGTCTCCTGTATCATTAGAAGAAAGATAGTAATTTAGTGCTCCTTCGATCTCAAGTCGATGGGAAGGATGAGTTAAAGTAGATTCATTAATAAACCAAGTGGTATCGTGTGACCTGGGTATTGTGGAAGCAATAGTGGTGAATATTACGCAATGGTTCGTCCAAGTAAAGGGAAGGATGTTAGAGGATAAAATTTCATGGATAAAATATGGTCTATACGTGAAAAAGATTTATGTGAATAGGAGTAATGTGTAAAACATCTACTAGAGGGATTAATTTCTTGCCATGTATCAACCAAACCGTGTTTAGTAAGTAGATGTTGGAGGGTTAATTTATTGGAATTGGTGATGGGGACTGAAGGCGATTTATCTAGGAAAGGAAAAACCATTGCATTTGAATCTCTGCATAGTATTACTGTACCAACTTGTGTGTTTCCACAATTTGGAAAAGATGGGATAAGAAAGATTCTGTTTTTTTTATTTGGAGCGTAATATGATACGATTGTAATAGCTATATCTGATATATATCCAGTGAGAAGTATGTATCTACCCTCTGGATCATTTAGTTGTGTTAGAAGGGTAAATGGCATAGAATGTGAAAGAGTCCCACGTTGTAGAACTATAGTAGATGCAGTATAAAATTGTGGATATGAGGTAGAAAGAAATTTAGGGGAAGCTTTATCAATGAAGTGGGTTTCCTGCAAACATATAATGTGAGCCTTCTTGGCTAAAAAAGACTGCATTGCTTTCATACGTTTGTGTGGAATATTAAATCCTTGTACGTTTAGGGACAGGATGTTTGTAGGTGCCATAGTAAAACAAAATTGACTATCTTAACATATAAAATATGTTCTAAAACTAGAGCCTTGGTCATCACCTCGAGAGAGAAAAGAAAAAAGAAAAGATAGAATAAGGAAGATTAATATAATGTCGAGTAACCCTGTTATGAAAATATTTTGATGTTAAACAGTAACAAAGCACTAGGGTGTGGGAGCATCTCCTAAGAGTAATCAAAAGACACCTAGAGGCTCCAAAGCCATCTTCAGAGTCTCACATAATAATAGCAAGGGTCTAAAGGTGGCAAAGGGGGCAGCAAGAAATTCCAGAAAGGACAAACCTCGCCGGAGAACTACAGGAACTATGTAGTAAGTATCTTATTAGGTACCATAGCGTATGTGTTATCAACCAACCATGAGATGATCACTTTGATACCAGAAACAGGTAAAGAAAAAAAAAAGGAAAAAAAAAGGGGGAGTATAAAGAAAAATTGCTAACGTTTTAAACACTATTAATAAAAGATAGCCAGATAATAGGAGATATTTGGCCAATAAAAATGGGCTATTATTTCCGTCTCTTAGGAATTTCAATAAAAAAATTTTTTTAAATAATAAAAAAAAAAAGGGAAAAAAAGCAACTGAATTACAATTCTCATTGTAATTCAGGCTAACCGTGAAAATTATAAATGATTATTAATTATTAAGATAATCATTAGAGAAAAAAATAGGCAAACCCCCCCATAAATCTGGAGTTATGGTATTGTGAAAAGTAAGCTAGTTTAGACAGTGATTTGTACTGGATACCTGAAAGGGAGAAATAAATCAAAAAATATATGAAAATTAGTCCATTGAGTCTTCGTTAGTAGTAGTCGGATTTTCAAAGCGACCGCGCTTATGTAAATACTGGCGTGAAGAAGTAGATGGGTTCGGGTCTGCTGCTGTATTTTGCTGAGGGGGTCTCGAGATTTGTCTGTAGATGGGGCTCGGTCTACTAGGCCCATTTCAATCAAGGCTGACTGTAAGTCCTCTGAAGAGCGACAGACATATCTGGTTTCTAAATGAGTAAATCTGAGGGAGAAAGGGAATCCCCAATGATAAGTTATTTGATGACGTTGAAGTAAATCTGCAAAAAGCTGATATGTTTGACCCTGGAAGATGAGGGAGTCCTTTCCTTTGGCTGCTGCAAGCAATTTCTCTTTTGTGCGGTAGAAATGCAGCTTAGCAATTATATCCCTAGGAGGGCCATTTGTTTTACGTGGAGCTAATGCTCTGTGCACTCTGTCCATCTCCAGTCTCTCCACAGAAATACCAGGTTGCAGAGGCGGCTCTCCAATTATGCAAATTAGGCAATCACCTTAGGCCTTGCAATCGCTGGGGGCCTCGCCATTTGCCCGAAAGTGCAAAGGATCCCCATCCCTTGCTCTCCTCGCCGGCCGTCGGCAAATGACAGGTGTGGTCCAAGAAGGAGACCTCCTTCACCCCCCCTGCTCAAGCTGCCGCTGAAAGACTGGAGGTTACTGCCCATTCCCCCTCCTTCTTCCTGTCAGAGGAGGAGAGCAGAGCAGCAGAAGATCGGAGCGGTTGTGTCTGTGTGGAGAGAGAGAGCAGCAGCTGCTGCAGGCTCTTCTCCCCCCCCTCTCCTCCTCTCACCACTGTAGTCGGGAGCTGCGCTGGCTATGTTTCTTCCCCCTCCTTCTTATTGGGCAGGAAAAAAAACACTAAACTGAAGCAGAGAGGAGAATTGTGGGAAATGTAGTCCCAGGGGCCTGGACATTGCAACTCCATTGGAAGAAACTGCAGCCCCCAGCATGCCCAGCTGAAGAGGAGGGAGAGAGAGCCAGAAGCCCAGGAAGGCTTTTGGGGAAGTGCACCCAGGACTCCAGAGAGAGAGAGAATCCCACTGCACTGCACCACAAGAGGGAAAGCCACACAGCCTAGGACCGCCACACAGCCTAGGACCATCCCTTGTGAAGAAAGGCATGAAGTTGTTTCCAGAATACAGATCTGGGATATATTAACAACAATAACATTGTGTGTGTGTAGCAGACCCACAGCACAACATAATAGTTAGCTGAAGAAGATATTTTCACCTCATGGAGCACATAAGTTATGTTTGCACTATTGTAGAAACTGGCCAACATTAAGGCCCCTTTCACACCTAAGCGTTTTTCAGGCGCTACACCTCTAAAAATAGTGCCTGTAATGCGCCTGAAAAAAGTGGTCTTTTAACTCCAGTGTGAAAGCCGGAGGGCTTTCAAACTGGAGCGGTACGCTAGCAGGACGGTAAAAAAAGTCCTGCTAGCAGAATCTTTGGAGCGGTGAAGGAGCTGTGTATTCACCGCTCCTATACCACTCCTACCCATTGAAATCAATGGGACACCGCGGGGATACCGTGGTAATACCGCCGGCAAAGCACCGCTGCAGGGGTTTTAACTCTTTTTGGTCGTTAAAACCACCCCGCTAGCGGCCGAATACAGCGGCTAAAACGACGGTAAAGCAGCGCTAAATATATCGCTGCTTTACCGCCGCCGCCCGCACCACCCCAGTGTGAAACCGGCCTTAGGCCATTTGAGAACCTAGGAGACAGATAAGAAACGAACAGTAATTCAAATGAAAACGGGGTTTAGTATCAAATCAAAAATGTATTCAGGATCAGCAACATTTTGCTGCAAAGCCACCGCCCCTCTACTCACAAAATAGTCCATATACTGTTGCTTCATCTGCCCTCGACATTCTCCTCAGGAGGTGGCAAATGTAAGGTGCCATTCTGTAGCCGATGGTAGAGTTGCGGCCATTCTTCCCAACGTTCAGGTACAGGAACTCATAATTTGCAGACACTACCACTAGCATCACTATGCTGCAAAAGTCCTTATAATTATAATAATAAGAACCAGAGTTGGGTGGTGGGACAATGCGGATATGCTTCCCATCAATCGCCCCACCACAGTTGGGAAAATCCCACCGATGGTGGAATTGGGCTGCAACAGCCTGCCATTCCTGTGGGTTGGAAGGAAACTGTGGAATCAAACAAGAAAAAAAAATTACTACTTTTGCACATAACGTTGCAAGCAGATTTGACACAAACATTCTTGGCCAACATAAGTATAACATTTATTTAAATGAGTATTTAAAGACAAAAGTATAAGGTCAACTTATCAGATTCCTCACCCCCTCTGGTGGCCCATTCTAAAAATGTTATGGTGGGAGGATAGGTACATGTTTTGGACAGGTAACCCTCTCCACTTGCATGAAAGCTGAATGCCTAAATAGTGTGTGATACTTTGGCCAGCCCCTCCTTACTTACACTATTGGCAGCCCACTGGACAGGTAAGAAGTGTTATATACCAAAAATATGAAAAAACACTGACCAAATTGAAGCACATTTTTACATTCATAAATTACCTATCAAGATAATAGGAGACAAAAACTTTCAACAGTATCATTTGAAGGTATTCATGCAGGCCCTTGCACTACATGCTTTGGTGAATTCATCCAGAAATATGACCACAAAAGAGGTATAGTGTGTATGGGTTTTGCAGATAGAGTATTGGTATCAGTTGACTTAGCATTTGGGGGGGGGCGGGTGGTGTTCCAAATGAGTTTGGGTCCCAAAAATATGGCCTCTTGCACTCCTGAATTTGAGGACAACATTTAACATTTGTACACATTTTAGGGGTGTTTAGGGTAAGCACAAAAATTAAGCTGACAAAATACATTGTTAAGTTACTAGGCTAGGTGAGTATGGGCCCAGGAAAGCATGCTGGGGAGGTTAGTGAAGGCAAATATGCATTAAGGTCAAAAAATGAGCAATAAAAGCTTACAGCATGCATGAGGAAAAAGAGGACATTCACCGCATATTACAATAATGGTAATTATGGAATGAAGAAATGAATACAATACATTAGCAAACATTAATTACATAGAATGTGATGTTAAAGGCTAAAACTTACCCAAATATAGTCCTTCTGCAGGACTTGTATGATGGCAGAACAGGTCTCTGAAATAATGATTCCCAGAGCCTGAGGGGAATCCCAGTTGTGAACTTCAGATCCTGTCGACAAGTACCGCAAGGTGGTGACGAGCCTTTGCTCATGAGTAATGGCTTGTCGCATGCATGTGTCCTGCTTACTAATATAGGGGGTACGCAAAGCCAATATACGGTGAGAGCAGGGGTCCCTCATCCGGAGATAAATCCTGAACTCATCAGGATTATTCTCCTGGAGCTCCCTCAACAAAGGCATATGACAGAATTGGTCACGATTAAGTAACCAATTCTTGGTCCAAGAACTCCTCCTCCCCCTGTTCCTGGACTTGGTTCAAAGCTATAACTCCAAGCCCAATAATAGCACAATCTCTCCGAGAACGCCACATGGCTAGTAGACGAACGGCCGTTCAGAAACGAACTGACAAGCATGCACTGAAAATCAGAAAGGGCCTGACAAGCACGACCTGAAAATCAGAAACGACCTGACAAGCACGCACTGAAAATTAGAAGCGAACTAAAAAGAACGCACTGAAAAACAGAAACGAACTGACAAGCACGACCTGAAAATCAGAAACGAACTGACAAGCATGAGCCTGAAAAGCGCAAATCAACACTCACCAAACTTCTACTAACACGAGATTAGCAGAAGGAGCCCAAAGGGTGCATGATTATTGAACTTCCTTTTTAATCGGCTCATAGTATGTCTAGTGCGTCACTACATTTGTAATTGTTGGCCAACAATTGTGTGGCGCTGTGTATGCAAGACAAGTTTGGATCAATGCCCTTCGGACAAAATTCCACGGTTTTGTTGACAAACTATCCGATGGTGTGTACGAGGCTTAACATTTGCTGCCTGCAAAGACAAGACATTGTGCAAAAAGCTGTATAGCTAAACATGCTAAGAATTAATTTTTTTGTCTGTGTCCCCACTGTAGAGATTTTTTCTCACTTCCTTTCAGGATGAAAAGTTAAGGGAAATATCTCCAATGTGGATACAGATCCAAACACATCTTTAGTACAGCGAGGAGGGTTTAGATAGAATCTCAGACTATGTTTTTATTGCTGTGATTTCCTTACCACATTTGTATGGATGTCACAGGGTCAGAAAGTGAAAGAGAATTTCCTAAATGTGGTCAAAGACAAAAATAAAAACCTGCCACAAATTTTTACTTTTCCTGATTTGAGTTGAGAATTACACTTGTTTGTGCATTCATTATTATTACTCAATTTTTTGCCTGCCATATAAATACATTTTTTGTGTTGGTTTTTGACGAATGCTATTATCATCCTTCGTCACGATTTCATCTTCATTTTCTTCCACAATGGCATTGAGATTACTGCAAGGATATCTAGTGTATGCATATTTTTGGTGTTTCCATTTAATTTAAAGAAACTTCTGCCTGAATAATTTGAGTAGTCCTCAGCTGAGGTAGGTTTGAATGCTGACAGATTTTTCTGTAGCATTGCGATCATCATCGGATTGCTGCCACCTTGGAGGATGATGTCTTATGCATTACAGTACTTGTTAATGAGATGCCTGGCCTTGCTATTACCATTCTGTCTTGCAGTATGTCTCTCTTAATGAGACTCCATTTCATACTTTGTCTTAGAATGTGAAACATTGTATCATATACATTACATTGAGTGGTATTCCAGTCTGCAGCAGGGCAAATAGGCAAACCTATTTTCTAATGAGTATAGTAAGGACTCATTGTGTGAGAGGTATGTGACAGGTTATAACTCTACCAACTGTGGTGCTGTTGCTGTCACTTTCAGACCTCGGTTGAGACAAGTGCATTGGTACGTTCTTCAGAAAACATTATAACTATGAATAATTTTTTGAGAAAAGCACAGAGAAGTGAACTTTTTAATTGTGATGTCCTCCTTGGTGTACTTGACTTATATGTAAACATAACATTTATAATTTTCGGTCCCTCTGCGATGTACCAGGGTTACCACCAATCTGTGCAGTGTAGTGCTGACCAAAGTTGGCCTCTTGATCTCTAATGCCGCGTACACACGAAGGGACTTTTCCCGGCGGACCTAAGTCCAGCGGACAATCCGCTGGACTCTCCAGCTGGGTACGCTGGACTAAAAAGCGAACGGACTTGACCACACACGATCACGCAAAAAGTCCGGCGGTTCACGCGATGACGTACAGCACGTACGACGGGACTAGAAAAAGGAAGCTCGAGATCCCAAACGACACCCTTTGGGCACCGTCAGCTGATCTCGTGTGTATCGCGTGTTAGTTGACGTTTGGTTAGAGACGATTCGCGCTTCTCAGACTTCTGCTTAATTCGTTCGCTTCTGCCGTTCAGTTTGTGCTTGTGAGGTTTGTATCTGGCTTTCAGTGCGTGTGGATCAGTTCCTACCTGTTCTCAGGCCGTTCTGGTCCGCTCGTTCCTGTTTTTCAGGTCGTTCTTCATAGGCCTTGCTGTTCTTCAGTGCGTTCTGTTAAGTTGTTTGTTTGATCAGCCGACCGTTTTGAAGCCATGGAGTGTGGACGTACTCGGGAACGAGTTCGTGCTGTGCAGGGGCTCGGTGTTGCGGTTAACACCTTGGCACGAGCCCAGTCCATGAACAGGGTGAGGAGGAGTTCATGGACCAAGAATTGGTTGCGCCAGCGTGACCAATTCTCGCATATGCCTTTGCTCCGTGAGATCCGTGAGAATAATCCTGATGATTTCAGGAATTATCTCCGGTTGACGGACCCCATTTTTCACCGTCTGTTGGCTTCGCTGTCCCCTTATATTACCAGGCAGAATACCTGCATGCGGCAAGCCATCAGTGCGGAGCAGAGGCTAGTCGACACGTTGCGTTATTTGGCGACGGGGAGAAGCTTGCAGGACCTGAAGTTCACGACAGGCGTCTCCCCCCAGGCTCTGGGGCTCATTATTCCAGAGACCTGTTCTGCCATTATCCACGTCCTGCAGGAGGAATACATTAAGGTAAGTCTTCTCTTTTAAAATTACCTATGTCTTGTATGTTTGCTAATGTAGTGCATCAATGTCATCATTAGCTAATTACCATGATAGGACTATTCTATGAATGTCCCCTATTCATTTTTTTTTTTTTTGTTTTTTTGTCTAGTATTTTATGGTTGACTTATCAAAATAGCTTTAAGAATGTATTATTTAGTGGGTCACATGCATATTTCCTTGCACCAACCTCCCCAGCATGGAATCTTGGCCCCCTAAACACCCCTAGCCTAGTCACTTTCTTTGGTTAAAAATGTATATTACCAGCTCCATTGTACTGCTTTACTCACCCCCCCCTTTCACCCCCCTTGACCCTCACCCCTTTCACCCCCCTTGACCCTCATTTTTAAATTGATTGCATGTGGATTTGGTCAGCTTGTAATTAACCCACCCCCCCCCACACACCCCTTTAATTAATTGCATGTGGTTTTGGTCAGCTTGTAATTAACCCACCCCCCCCACACACCCCGTTAATTAATTGCATGTGGTTTTGGTCAGCTTGTAATTAACCCACCCCCCCCCCACACACCCCTTTAATTAATTGCATGTGGTTTTGGTCAGCTTGTAATTAACCCACCCCCCCCACACACCCCGTTAATTAATTGCATGTGGTTTTGGTCAGCTTGTAATTAACCCACCCCCCACACACACCCCTTTAATTAATTGCATGTGGTTTTGGTCAGCTTGTAATTAACCCACCCCCCCCCACACACCCCGTTAATTAATTGCATGTGGTTTTGGTCAGCTTGTAATTAACCCACCCCCCCCCCACACACCCCGTTAATTAATTGCATGTGGTTTTGGTCAGCTTGTAATTAACCCACCCCCCACACACACCCCTTTAATTAATTGCATGTGGTTTTGGTCAGCTTGTAATTAACCCCCCCCCCCCACACCCCCCGTTAATTAATTGCATGTGGTTTTGGTCAGCTTGTAATTCCCCCCCCCCCACCCACCCCCCCCCGACCACAACCCCCCCCCCCCCCCCCAACCCCCCCCCACCCGAACCCACCCCCCTCCCCCCCCCCCCCCCCCCCCCCCCCCCCCCCCCCCACCCCCCACACCCCCACTTTAATTAATTGCATGTGGTTTTGGTCAGCTTGTAATTAACCCACCCCCCCCCCCCCACACACCCCCCCACCCCCCCCCCCCACACCCCGTTAATTAATTGCATGTGGTTTTGGTCAGCTTGTAATTAACCCACCCCCCCCCACACACCCCGTTAATTAATTGCATGTGGTTTTGGTCAGCTTGTAATTAACCACCCACCCCCCACACACACCCCTTTAATTAATTGCATGTGTATATTGTGTGACCTTACAATTAATTACTCCACACCCACATCCCCATTATTATCTTCTCTGGGCCATCAGAGGGGTCATCAATCAGAGATTTGTCCCTTATCCTTAATCTTTTGGCTTTATTTCAAGGACTTACAAAATAAATACATATGTTCTTCCAAATTGTTTGTTAATTTGTTGCATTTAGTTAGGTGTTTTGCCTGGTTTTTAATTCGATTTGTATATTTCTGTTTGACTTCACAGTGTCCTTTCACGCCACAGGAATGGCAGACTGTGGCTTCCCAGTTTGCTGCCCGTTGGGACTTTCCCAACTGCGGAGGGGCGATTGACGGGAAACATGTGCGAATTGTGCCCCCACCCCATTCGGGGTCTTACTATTGGAATTATAAGGGGTTCCATAGTATAGTGTTGATGGCGGTGGTGTCGGCACAATATGACTTTCTTTATGTGGATGTGGGGAAAAATGGCCGGATGTCGGACGGAGGAGTCTTCAACCACACGGAGTTCGGTCATCGTCTCCAGACTGGTGGCCTGGAGCTGCCACCAGATGAAGATAATGTGGAGGGACTCCCGTTCGTTTTCATTGCCGACGAGGCGTTCGGTCTGGGTGACCACCTGATGAGGCCATTTCCCCAACGATCCCTCACCCCTGAGAGGAGGATTTTTAATTATCGGTTGGCCAGAGCAAGAAGGGTTGTGGAAAATGCCTTTGGTATTATGGCCAACCGTTTCAGATTGCTCCTTACATCCATACATCTGGCAGAGTACAAACTGAATACTATTATTCTTGCATGCTGTGTCATGCACAATTATTTACGCAAACATTCGGGAACCTACTCATTACCAATCGGGCCTGAGGCCGGAGTGGAAGGCGACATGACCGGGCTGGATAATCGCCGTCTTGGTTTGGCCCCACAATCAGCCCAGCAAGTGCGGGACCGTTATTTACATTATTTTAATGGTAGGGGGGCCATTGCAATGGCAGCAGACCCTTAAACCATCTTTTTGTTTTACAAAGAATAAATACAGTTATTTATGTTTGAAATATTGGTATTTTCGTATTGTTTAGCTTTTAATTTTGCCTGTTTTATATGTTGTCCTAGTGCACATCTTAATAGTGGCAAACTTGTTTTGCGTTTAGTAAATAAGCCCCTTTGTCAATGAACCACAACATGTTTTGGTCAAACTGGTAGTATTTAAAAAGAAGAAGCCACACATTGTTTAATTTGTGCAAACATTTTTTTTTTTTATTCTAGCGCACATCCAAACCTTTTTTATGTTGTGTTTTTTTTTTTTTTTTTTTTTTTTGGTTATTTTTGGTATTTTTGGTTAATATTTTTTTTTTTTTTTTTTTTTCAACAACATTTTTTTTTTTCTTTTTTTTATGTTATATTTTTTTAATTTTTTTGGTCTTTTTCTCACAACATATTTTTTTTTTTTTTTTGTGATTGATTTTTTTTAACAAACATAAAAACATGTTTTAAAATGGTAAAAAATTTAGGGTTAGCATTAGAAAATATTTACACAATGTAAAAGTCCAGAACTTACAAAGTTCAACAGGTAACCCATGAACAGTAGAAGCCAAATTTAGAATATGCACACTAATTTAACAGGAAAATGGGTAATGTCAACATGTGCTATGTTCCATCATGGGGAATCAATGGACGTGTTTTGTGTGTGAAACCCCTTCCCTCTCACCTACTAGCATTAGGGGTTGCAAACACAAAATGCGTCCATTGAGATCCCCTGATGGCACATAGCACATGTTGACACACCGTGTGCATATTAAAAATTTGGCCTCTAAAATTTGTAAAACATAGCGCATCAAAAGGGGAATGAAGGACATGATTGATGTTAAGAAATGGAAAAGGGGTCTTTAGATTCTCCCCAAAACATCAATCATGTCCTTCATTCCCTGCTGCATGGTGGCCATCTCCTTCTGCATATTTTCCAGCTGCAGATTCCAGGCCATGATCTGGCCAATAAGCCTGTGGGCACTGTCTGTTGAAAATGGCTCCGCAGCTTGTCCTTCCACAAACAGATCAGCATCACCTAAAAGTTGGGTAGATAAAACACAAGAAAAAAAGTGTCAAAAACATGCAGACCTTAATTTATTAGCTCAATCTGTGTTCTGAGACACTCACTTGGTGGGGTGCATATTTGATCCACTTCAACCACCTGTTCCGCCACATCCACGCGTGGGCTTGGGCTAACTGCCCAATTAGTCTGGTGAGGCCGGGAGGTCCTCGTAGGTTCGGACTGACGTCTGAGTCTTTTGCCCCCTATGGTAATGGAACACAAAAAGGTACACTTTTAATCACACTGATATTTGAGTGCCAAAATAGGATTATTAAACATTGTTTAAAAGTGTTGTCCAATTATTAGCAGTTTGTTAGAAGATCCTACTTGAAGACAGAATTGAAATGTCTATCTAATGAAACTCCAATACTTAAACCGCCCTTCAACCCTAAATTTGAACTTCCGCTCATTGTATCCCTGCACCCCTGTGGTGTCTTATTTGGAACCTTTTAGGGGGGAGGGGTTGCAGATACCTGTGTAAGGCAGGTATTTGCACACACATCCGGCCCTAGACTCCCACAGAAGTATACGCCACATCCCGTCCCACCGTGCTGTCTGCTGGGACACACAGGGGTCCCCGAGCTCGCGCGGACCAGTCCTATTGCATTGCGCAACTGGCGCATGCCCAATAGTGACCCGGGAAGTGAAGCCGCAAAGATTAATTTCATGATTGCAAGATCAGAGATTGTAGCTGCACCATCCAAGGGACAGGTGAGTGTACTTCTTCGAAAAGTCACCACCTACAGTATTTGTAGATGATGAGCATTTTTCTGGAATTGTGAGCTTGACACCCTGCTTAACATATTTATCCCCCCCCCCCAAAACAGCTTCTGGAGTCCCTGTGTAAGTTACCCCTAAAACCCTTACTACAGCAGTAATTGTATAGATAGTGAGAATAATAAACAACCTTACAACACCAACAACCCAAAGCCAGGTAAACTCAATAAACGTTATGAAGACAAACTGAACTTTCATCAAATCTGCGCAAGTTTCACGTATGAATGCTAATAACATCTGCGCAAGTTTCACGTACGAATGCTAATAACATCTGCGCAAGTTTCACGTACGAATGCTAATAACATCTGCGCAAGTTTCACGTACGAATGCTAATAACATCTGCGCAAGTTTCACGTACGAATGCTAATAACATCTGCGCAAGTTTCACGTACGAATGCTAATAACATCTGCGCAAGTTTCACGTACGAATGCTAATAACATCTGCGCAAGTTTCACGTACGAATGCTAATAACATCTGCGCAAGTTTCACGTACGAATGCTAATAACATCTGCGCAAGTTTCACGTACGAATGCTAATAACATCTGCGCAAGATTAGACATATCAAGTATAACCATAGTAGCGCACGTGCTTGACTTACTTTTTTTGATGGCTTTTCGAATTCTCCTGTACTGATCGTGCTCCCTGGATTTGATGTCGGACCATCGCTTGCGCAGTTGATCCTTGCCCCTTCGTACGCCGAATTTCTGCTCCAGGGTGCTGACGATTGTAGTGAGAATCTTGTCCTTGCGCAAGTTGGGTCGAGGGTAGGGGCCATTTTCCCCGTCGTAATCTTCCCTTTGGAGGATGTCCACCATCTCCACCATCTCTTCAAAGGCCATATTGGTGGCCTTATATCTGCTGCTGGATGCAGATGTGTTCGCTTCTGGGCTTTCCTCCGCGCTACTGGCTGAGAATGTGTCCGCCATCTTCATGAATTTATTCACCCACAATGCAACGAGGGGAAGCGGGGCGGGGAATACTCGTCAGGAGGAACGTCATGGGCGGGCGACGCGGAGGACGCAGGCGGACTTCGACGCGTGCGCAGTGTATATAAGGCTGTTTGAGGGCCCCACGTGTTCCCGAACGGAAGTAGCGAGCGCTCTGTACGAAGGTAAGTGTTTTCTAGGATGCATTACTGTGGTTTATTGGGTTTTGGGCCTGCATTTTTTTAAGGATATGTGTGTGTTGCTGCCTGTGTGTAGGGGTTGCTGCCTGTGTGGGTGTGTTGCTGCCTGTGTGGATGTGTTGCTGCCTGTGTGGATGTGTTGCTGCCTGTGTGTAGGGGTGGCTGCCTGTGTGGATGTGTTGCTGCCTGTGTGTAGGGGTTGCTGCCTGTGTGTAGGGGTGGCTGCCTGTGTGGATGTGTTGCTGCCTGTGTGTAGGGGTTGCTGCCTGTGTGTAGGGGTGGCTGCCTGTGTGGATGTGTTGCTGCCTGTGTGTAGGGGTTGCTGCCTGTGTGGGTGTGTTGCTGCCTGTGTGTGGGTGTGTTGTGTAATGTTTGGTTTGAAAAACTGGATGTGCGTTTTTAGTAACATTTGTGTTTTTGGTCTTTTGTATTGCCATTACTAACAAAACAGAAACAAACATGTCAGCAGCCCAGTTGAATCCATTCAAGGACCAGCAGTTCATGTCCGAATTCATTGCACTGTACAGAAAAAATACCAACCTGTGGCAGCTCAAGAACCCTTTATATGGCAATAGGGATGTCCGGAAGGCAACACTGGGGCCACTTGTGGATTTTGTGAAGACTCAAGTCCCCAACGCAGACACCAAGTTTGTTGAAGCCAGAATTTCAAGTTTAAGGCACATGTACAAGCAAGAAGATTAAGGAATCAGTCAGATCAGGAGCAGCAGCAGAGATGGTTTATGTACCGAAGCTGTGGTACTACAACCAACTGGCTTTTCTAGGTGACCAGATGGAACCCAGGCAATCACTGTCCACTCTTTCCTCCACCCTTCCCTCCACTCTTCCCTCCACCCCAGCTGAGGCTTCCACGGAAGGAGAAGACCCCTCCACCTTGGAGCAGGCTGATGCGCCCAGCTGGAGCCAGGTATATATTTAGTAGCCTAAATTGTGATTGTGTGAATATTAATGCTGTAAACGTTAAAATGTGAAACAATTAACACCCTGAACTCAGAATTGTGAAAAAAGCTGCCAAAAATTGCGCACACTTCGAAAAAGTGTGGGTGCAACATATCGATACATATATAGTGTATACATACATCCAGTAGTGGCAAAA